>JAPKLX010000088.1:433666-560975 GCA_026898415.1 Leonotis leonurus | reverse complement strand
ATCATATAAAAATATCCCAAAATAGGAGTATAAAATACGCCTAATCATTTATCAGAAAAACTTGTTAATGTTCAAGTTTGCACTTAATCAGTATTCAATGTATGCAATATAGCGTTAGAGAATAAATACTGAAAGTAAATAGAGAAGACACAAGAATTGGTTTGCGTGGTTCGGAGATAAAAACTCTTACGTCCACGAGTCTCGATGTGAGTCGAGAGTTTCCAACTAAGTGGAGAGGTGTCTTATAGTGATCAACCTTGAAGGTTAGATAAACAACAGTGTATGATCACTTCTAGCTATGAACTAAATCTAAGTTAGATCTATTCTTCAGTTACAGTGAATATCGCTACTAAAGAACACACTATGGATTAACAATAAGCTTTGAGTGTTCTTAAAACTGAAGACTTGCGTGAAGAAGAAAGCTTAAGAGCGATAGAGCGATTGAGCGTATGAATGTTTGGTAACGGGTGTTTGAAGCGTTAGAGGCAGCGGGGTATTTATAGGACATTCTCATAAATATATTCGTTGTGAGAGAGTGTTTCGTCCGAAGTATTTGAATTTCTTCCTGTTGGAGTCACCGTCCTTTTTACCATTTTTGGTGTCTGCAACAAGATCTAGCTTCACCTACTGAGATCTTTTCCAGAAGTGGTAATGCCTATAGAAATAGCATATCACTCAGTAGCAAGCGTAACTTCAGTAGAGACTTCAGTACAGAGCTTCGGTCATTGTTATCTTCATGCTTCAAATAACTTCAACTTTAAAACTTCAGGCCATATCTTTCAGTAACATGGTCCTTAAGTTTTGGTTTGATAACTGAGTTATAGAAAACTTTAGTAGTGGTCTTGAACTTCAGTCTTTAAGTCCTTCAGGTTGCGTGTACCTGTAAACTGAACTTCTTAACAATTAAATTCTAAAATAAAACTAAAAATCAAATTTTAGTTTTAAACTTAATATATCATTCACGAGAAATTTTAAAATCTGAATTAGAACCTTTATAAATATTCCCGACACCAGTTACCATATGAACTCTTACTTTCATGAGTATTCTTTGAAGTGGGAAAAATAAAAGGAAAAAAAGTATAGGAGATGCATCAGACCAGAAAGAAATTATTTTTCCGCTTTGACTAAAAGTTTATATACATTCCATTTCATTTATTCCAATCTTGAATGAGTAACAAAATTAGAAGTTCACAGAAAAAGAAATCAATCTTTTTAAAAACTTTCGATTAGAATATATTTATACCTTCCTAATAATTTTAATCTTTTTTTAGAATCAATATCTTATACTAGTTAAAACTTTGAAAGTCTATTAATATGTCATAATATCTACGAGTAATTATTTATTAATTGATTCGATCAATTGAGGTGCATCAGTTACGCCTATGTAATAACTAATAAGTAGACCTATTTAATTTATATAGTCTATATATAGAAATTGTTGGCGTAAGAGTAAGACTTAGTTATTTAATCTTGGCTACCCATGAATTCGTTTTCGATAACATGCACACTTTCATTGTTTCTTCATTTCATGTGACTGCAAGAAATGGAAGGGCTAAATTAAAATATTATAATATACTTTGAGAATATGTTTATTATTAATTATAGTACACATGGAGCATGATCTTTTGTCTGCAGCATCCAACTTTTTTTAATAGAGAGGAAAGAAATGAACATGCATACACGTCGTGCTGTGCAGAACTTCAAGGTTAAATATATATAATCGTAAAAATAAATAATAATCACTAATATAATAGAATTTAAATTTTAGTTATTTTTATATATTTGTACTAAAATATTATTCTAATTATTTTACAACTAAAGAAATTAAAAATTATGCATAAATATTATGAATCATATCAAATCATATCAATCATATATATGTGTTGCTCAGTTTTATTAAACTCATGTATTCAAATATAAATGACATGATTGACAAATAATTATATCATTCGTACTTGATATTTCTCATATACACGAATATTCATACACATGTCGCGTAATTAAAATAAATTAAATTTAAGTTGAATGATATTTATAATAATTTAAAATAACTAAATTTTAAATATCATTAAGTTGGTGACAATTATTTATCTTTTACAATATTTAATATTCAACACATGATTTATTTCGAGAAATGATCATATCATTAATTGTTCCTCCTTTCTAATTTCTTTTAAAATGTCTAATAAAGAACATGTTATTACCAGAAAACTAAACGAAACTATATACTCAAAATTGCATGTAAATCTTTTGGTTAAGTAGAAAACAAATAGGGGAATTACTAATTTTCTGACAATGTCAGGGCTATATAGAATTCTTAACTTGTATATCTAGTTGTTGGAATATTTTGTCAAACATATATAAGTTATCCACTTGCATGTTCTCTAATTAATATTCCCTCCATCTCAATAAACATGTATAAATTTTTTGGGTACGATTATTAAGGAAAGTGTATAAAGTAGTGTAAAAGTGATAAAGATGGTAGGGTTCACACTTTTTAAAGAAACTTTTACTATTTTAGAAATGTGTCAAGTTTAGTAGGACGTACAAATAAGATAATTGTGTCAAGGTCCCTCCGTTTCAAAAAGCATGACATAAAATTTTTGGGCACGATTATTAAGGAGAGTGTATAAAGTAGTGTAAAAGTGATAAAGATGGTAGGGTTCACACTTTTTAAAGAAACTTTTACTATTTTAGAAATGTGTCAAATTTAATAGGACGTACAAATAAGGAAATTGTGTTGGAACGAGGAATACTATAAATTTTTACATTTGTAGCTTTCCATTTCTAGCTTGTGTGAAGCTGTCACTTATCATCGTGCATGCATGCTCTATTCTACTTAAGCACGTTCATTATCTTTCAATCATTCATCTAAATATATAAATTATTTTAAAGGATGATCTACTCCACTAATTAGGTTTTGTCCTTACACATTTACCTTTTAATATAAATGTAAATTACATACAATATTTTTAATAATGTCTAATAGGTAAACATGTATAAATTGAATCCACATCAGAAAGTTTGGTTTTATGTATTATTGTTTCAATTGATTTTAAAATCATGGCCCATTGGTGAATTAATTTTGTTAAAAATTTTCTTTTAGTTTTTGGGTGAATAACATTGTTTCACGTTAAGTTAGAATAAGTTGTTAAGTGATAATTTTGGAAGACGCATCTTTTGCCTTTAATATTTCAAGAATTTGAGTTTTTCTTTTAGTAATATAATCGTGAAAATTAAAGTTGGACTACAAAAATTGTAATTTAGCCTTATGTTTTGCACACTTACTGATTCGTTGAATTTTAGATAAGAAAATAAACCAAAAATACAAAAAGAATCTCAATATTTTGCGATATATATACATGAAAAATGCAGGATATTAATGACAAATTTAGACCAAATTCTCTATCAAATTCACTATCTTTTCAAATTTTAATCTGTCTTAAAATCTCTCTCTCTCTCTCCGTGGATTCTGTAGTAGTAACATTTTTTTCTCTTTCCGCGTTGAATGATAATTTCTATTAATTTATCACTCTCTCTCCCTGTCTTAAATCTTAATATCCCATTATTCTCCTGAAATACACAGCAAATACTTGTCTCTGCTGCATTTCATATCTGCATATATTTCTGGGGAGAGAGAGAGAGAGAGGAAGAAGGGGAACATTGGTGCTGCATTGACAACATAATCTGCCAAAAAAGTTTGAAGCAACCAGGTCAATTTGTAACTGCAAGCAATGTTTTTATTTCTTCAAGAAAGCATTAATTGTAGCCTTATTATGTTTTACTGTGTGTTTGACTGTTTTCTCTCAAAAGAATTGCTTCTTGTCTTCTCTTCTCACTCTTTCCTTTCAATCACAGGGATTTCTGCACTACTCTTTCTAATTCAAGAAAAGAGATGTCGGCAAAAGCTGCATCGCTGCTGCTGTCCAACTTCATAGTTCAATGGTGGTTCAAGATTCTTGCTTTAGCAACTTCTCTAGTAATATTGTTTGTTTGGGGCTTTGATGATCTCTCCTTTTACAACACTTTCTCCAAAAATTCCACCACTTCCCTCAACCTTAATGCTTCTATAATCCCCTCTCACTCCCATAAAGATTCAAACTTTACCAATTTGGGCCCTCGAATTTCGCCTTGGATTTCATCTGAGTTTGAGGCAAACTACACATCTAATCTCCTCGCAAGGTGGTTAGCCCCAGGGGGTGAGCCTTGTAAAGATTCAACCACTGTGGAGATCAAGATTCCTAACTTAGACGGTAATGAAAACATACAACTCTTGACTGGTTATGCCCATGAGTTTGTTTTCCAAACATTGGATGAACAAGGGTTGCCCCATTGTGTAGGAGGGGACTATTTCGAAACTGATCTCTCCAGTGAGAAATGGAAGGCTGGGCCTCCAATCAAGGATTTAGGAAACGGTAGCTACTCATTTTCTTTACAGGTCCATCCTCACTTTGCAGGGGACTACAATTTGACTATCATCCTCTTGTTTAGAAAGTTTCAAGGGTTGAAGTATTCCCCCGAAAGATTCGCGTTTGATAAGGTTCTTCGCGTCGTTCCCATCAAGTTCTTGAGCTCTACAACTCAGTTGCCTGAGATAAGGCAATGCAGGAGCTCTGATTACCTTAAGGATGTCTGGTCTGGTCGTTGGACACGCCATGGTAGGAACGATAGTTGTGTGATTAGCAATGATGGGAGGTATAGGTGCCAAGAGTCGAGCTTCTCGTGCGAGAGGCCGTGGTGTGAGGGTGCATTGGGGTTGCTAGAGAGCAATGGTTGGGTGTACTCTGCTCATTGCTCATTCAAGTTGTTTAGTAGCGAGGATGCTTGGAATTGCTTGAGTAACCGTTGGATCTTCTGGTGGGGAGACTCGAACCATTGTGATACTATCCGGAACGTGCTCAACTTCGTGTTGGATGTGCACGATATTAGTGTCGTGCCTCGTGTATTTGATCAGAACATCTCGAATCCGCGGAATCCATCCCAAGTGGTGAGGTTTACAAGCATCTTCAACGGCCATCACAATGCCAGTGGCAACTATGAGGGGTTGGATTCTTTGATCAATGCAGAGTACAGGGAGCTGTTGAAGGGCAATTTCTCTAAAGAACTCGTCCCGGATACTATAATCATGAACTCTGGCCTACACGACGGGGTCCACTGGCGTAACATAAGGCAGTTTGTGAAAGGGGCCGAGTATGCAGCTGCATTCTGGGCGGGAGTGATGGAAGGTGTGAGGGAGAGAGGGGTGGCACCGCCTGAGGTCATATATAGAACCACCGTGGCAACGGGAGGGTATGCTCGGAGGCTGGCCTTTAATCCTCAAAAGATGGAGGCCTTCAATGGTGTGGTGTTGGATAAATTGAGGCAACATGGCGTGCTTAGTAGGGTCGTGGATGATTTCGACATGACCTATCCATGGCACTACAATAACCGATGCAACGATGGGGTCCACTACGGCCGTGCTCCGCTCAAGAGGAAGTGGAGGGATGGGGAGATTGGGCACCAGTACTTTGTTGACCTCATGCTTGGCCATGTTTTGATGAATGCACTATGCGTGAGATAATCGGTAACTTTTGATGTGAAGCGCGTATTAGGGTCGAATCGATCTTGAACACGATAGGCAGCGTTCTTGCTATTCGATTTTTTGGGAGGAATTCTGAAGGCAGGGTATAGAAGGTGAGGGGGCGTGTTCAGATGTGCATTCTTATGACATGTTGTATTGTTATTGTTTTTGTATGGTTGATTATTTAATCATCAAGTGCTTGTTGTGTAGTATAGCATATATAGAGGTGAAGCATTGTTAGTGTTTAGATTTCGGGAGATGTACATTTCTTCATTATGAAATTCTTGACTAATTATACAACTATTTTGTCACATGAGCTGCAATGTGAAGAGATATTTTTTGCTGCACTTGTTTGTGTTTGAAGGTTTTGTTATCCAGCTTTGAAGTGAGGTTATTGTTGAAGAAGTAGAAGTAGAAATTACTTGAAAATATTTTCTCTCCTCTTTGATAAATGTAACTTTTTCAACCTAATTCATGAGAGAGAATCATAATTCTATGTTTCATTGTATGGTTAACATTTTACATTTTTTTTCCATTATAGAACTATTTTTCTTTGTTTTACTTTAAATGGGATTTCGATATTTTTGTTTTATATGGGAAAGACTTTAATTTGGTAAAGGTCGCTTCAAATTTTCATTTCTTTCTTTCTAATATTAATATTATTATATATTACTTAGATCACTTCAAATTGATCTCAGCATTATTCCCACTTCCCAAGTATTATCATTGATCATTTAATATACTGAACATAGAGAATACTTATTTGAGGATTTGCATGGCCCAGAATTCATTTTATTGCGCCACTGCCCAGTTTAATTTGACAACTCTCCCAAATTATGATAAACTAATCAAGATTTTTTCTTAACCCTTTAAGTAATGCCCCTCGTTTCATTTATCATGTACGAATATACTGAAAAATCGTCATTACAGCGTATCATACTGAAAAAATTCAAAATATCATACAATCATTTCATTTATGATATATTAATTTTTTTCTCGTATTGTATCAAAAAATTTCGGTGGAATATCGGTATGCATTTTGATGATATCGTTGTATCCTAAACTTTCGGCATGTATCGAAAATTTGATATATAATAAATGTTCAGTACATGCCATACATTCGATACTTCAATATGTACCGATATATCTGTATATATCGATGTTTGTCAAAAATTTATATATATTTTTAATAATAATTATACATTAATTTTATTTTATATTTAAGTAAAATCACAACTTAAATGATCCGATCCCATTTATTTGTTAACAAACAAATTTATATTTATTTTTAATAATAATCTTACATTAAGTGTATTTATTGTGAACTGATTATATTAAATTAGATAAAATTATAATAAATTTAAAAAATTATTAACAAAATTTGAGGATTATTTTACATAAGATTAAAATCTAATTTGCTACTATATATATATTAATAATAGAGGAAAAATACAAAATAGCCAAAAAAAAATAGTATAAGACAAATAATAGCCACAAACATAGTAATATTTAAATACTAGTCATTTTATTTTTTTCTGTACCAAAATACTATTTTCATTGATTTATTAGAAATATAATAATTTAACATTTTTTAGTCAAATTAAACATATTAAACCTAATTTATGTAGTGAAGAAGGAGCCCACAATCATATTCAAAAAATTGTCGCTTCTCACCAACGCAATCGTCGCCGCTTCCCACCGTCTGCCCCTTTCCACCACGGCGAAACCCACCATCTGCCCCTCCCACCGCCGCCGCGAACCCACTTCTAACCACCATCCAGCCGCATTCCACCACCGAAAACTAGCGGCGAAACACAATGTCGACTTCTGAGGAAAGTCATAGATCGTACAACATCGTGGACGACGAGAACGTTGTTTCTACTCCGGCCGCCGGCAACAGAGCACGTGGAGGAGAGGTATTTTGGCTAAACCCTAGTTATTTGGATTTGGGTATAAATTTATATGATTAAGTATGAAATTGTGAAATTGGGTATGAATAGTATGAATTTACATGCTTGTATATAAAATTTTCTATAGCGTATGAATTGTGTGAAGCTGTGTATGAATGGCGTATAAAATTTGCTATTAGGTATGAATTGTGTAAAGTAGGGTAGACCCTCCTTACTTTCCCACCTAAGATCTTTGGTACAATCAACAACTCCCAGCTGCCATATATTCAGCTTCAGTGGTTGATGTGGCAACAGATGTCTGCTTCTTTGAGAACCAAGAGATCAGTTTATTTCCTAAAAACTGACATGTGCCAGATGTTGACTTTCTGTCCAACTTGCACCCAGCATAATCTGAGTCTGTATATCCAGTTAGCTCAAAGTTGTCTTCACAAGGATACCATAATCCAATGTGAGTTGTTCCCTTAAGATATCTTAATATCTTCTTAGCTGCTTCCATGTGAGACTCTTTGGGATTCGCTTGATATCTTGCACATACTCTCACTGCAAATGTGATGTCAGGTCGACTGGCAATTAGGTAAAGTAGTGATCCTATGATCCCTCTGTATTGAGTAATATTTGTTGGTTTTCCCTCTGGGTCAGGATCAATTTTCCCGTTGGTCTGCATTGGAATTTTAACAGGTTTACTGTCTTTTACTCCAAACTTAGTCAGCAGATCGTGAATATACTTTGCTTGACTGATGAAGATACCATCTGGTAACTGCTTGACCTGCAAACTTAGAAAGAAGCTCATTTCGTCCATCATGGACATTTGATACTTATTTTTCATAAGTTCAGCAAATTTATCACACAAATAAGTAGATTGGGATCCAAATATGATATCATCTACATAGATCTGTACTAAAAGGATATTTTCTTTGACTTTGATGATGAACAAAGTCTTGTCAACTGATCCTCTTCTGAATCCAGATTCTAGTAGAAATGTAGACAATGTCTCATACCAAGCTCTAGGGGCTTGTTTTAGACCAGAATGTTGCTGCACCTCGTTTGGCTCGTCCCTTTGCTCACTTTCACTTTCATCTTCTTCATCAAAGCTTATTGGAATTTATTTTCCAACTGCATCATTCTCCCACGTCCAGAACCGGTCTTCATCAAAAACTACATCACGACTGATGACAATTTTTTTTGTGATGGGTTTATACAACTTATAAGCCTTTGATTGATCGCTGACTCCGAGAAAAATGCATTTTTCTCCTTTATCGTCAAGTTTTTTTCGCCTCTGATCTCGAACATGAGCATACGCCAAACACCCGAAGACTCTAAAGTAATCTACGGTAGGTCTACGTCCGCTCCAGGCTTCCTCCGGTGTCACATTTTTAACAGCAAGTGTAGGACTTCTGTTCAAAATGTGAATGCTCCAAAGAACAGCTTCAGGCCAAAAGCTTTTGGGAACGTTGCTTCTCGTCAAAAGACTTCAAACCATGTTCATGATCGTACGGTTTTTTCTTTCACATACACCATTTTCTTGAGGCGTGTAGGCTGCTGTTAGTTGTCTTCGAATACCATTCAACTCACAATATTTTGCAAATTCTTGTGAATTGTACTCTCCTCCACGATCTGTTCGAAGAATTTTAATGGGACTGCCAACTTCCTTTTCAACCAGAGCTTTGAAACTCTTAAAGGACTGCAAAGCTTCAGATTTTTCTTGCAAGATATACACCCATACTTTGCGACTAAAATCATCGATGAAGGTAATCAAATATCGCTTACCTCCATTCGATGATGGATTTATTGGGCCGCAAATATCAGAGTGAACTAACTCCAACGCCTTCTTTGCTCTATATGACTTTCCAACTGGAAATTGATTTCGTGGTTGTTTGCTAACGACACATTCTTCACAAATCTGAGATGAAACTTCAATTCGAGGAAGACCAAACACCATCTTTTTCTTCCATAGAGTATTCAGCCCGCCAAGACTTAGATGCCCGTAGCGAAAATGCCATAGCCATGTTTCATCATCCAATCTTGTAGAGAAACATGTAGTAGTTGTAGTGTGAAGATATAGAGGAAACATTCGATTTGCCGTCATCTTGACCTCAGCGACTAACTCCGACTTGTTATTGAAGATGGTGCAAACTCCATCTTTAATGGAGACTTCAAACCCCTTCTCTTGAAGTTGTCCAATGCTTAACAAATTTGTTTTCAAATCTGGAACAAAGAGAACATTCGATATGATTTGAAAAGAATTTTTCTTGGTTGGAATCGTTACCGCTCCTTTTCCCATCACAGAGATTTTCGAATTATCTCCAAACTTCACACTATCACGAAAGGTTTCGTCTAAGTCTGAAAATGCAGACTTATTCCCACACATATGATTGCTACATCCTGTATCCAAGTACCACTTATTTTCATGAGAATCTTCTTTGGTGCTGCTAACCATCAACAAAGATATCTCTTCCTCCTTTTCTGCAAAGTGAGACACCTCTTGCTGTGTTGATAAGTTGGTTCTGCACTCGTATCTGTAGTGGCAGAGTCGGTGACATCTGTAGCACTCCACATTAGATTTCGACTTATGTGGAGAAGAGTAGTTGCCACCTTTTCCTTTTCCTCCCCTTTGTGAACCTTGAGATTGATCGACATTGGAAGTATTTTGGAAATACTTGCCTTTTCCATTTCCTTTTCCTTTAAATGAATTTAAAGTCGTAGCTTTTAAAGCTTGCTCTTCTCTATCTTGTTGATTCATTTTTTGCTCATGAACCAACAAAGAACCCTGCAATTCGTCAATCGAGAGAACATCAAGATCCTTCGACTCCTTAATCGAACACACCACGTAATTAAATTTTGGTGTCATCGATCGTAGGATCTTCTCGATCACAGCCACGTCTTCAATCTTTTCTCCGTGAACCCGCATCTTGTTCACAATCGCCATGGTTCTGGAGAAAAAATCAAAAACGGACTCTCCGGGCTTCATACGAAGTGTTTCAAACTCCGTACGAAGTGTTTGAAGCAACTGCCGCTTTGCTCTGTTGGACCCTTGAAACTTTCTTTTCATGGAATCCCAAATCTGCTTGGAGGTTTCTTTGCTAAGAATGGTCTCCAAGATAGAACGATCAATGGCCTGGAAGAGATAATTTTTCGCATTCAAATCCTTCAGCTTCAACGCGTCTAACTCAGTCTGTTGAGCATCGGATAACTTATCGGTCGTTGGTGTTGGTACTCCAGATTCAACAACGTGCCAATATTCTTTGGACCTTAAGAAATTTTCCATCAACATGCTCCAATGATCGTAATTTCCGTCGAACCGGGGAATGGCTGGTTGCACAAAGTTCGCCTCTGTCATTATTTTGGCTGCTGTAAAACAAAAAATACAAGGGTTAGACGTACTCATAGGCGGCCTTCATGGATGAAGGATTATGAAGTCACCGGAATTACAAATGACGTTGTTCAAGAATCACTCGCTCACTTGGCTTTCTTTGTCGACTGTGATCTAGTCAACTTTAAAGATGCTGTCAAATAGTCAAAATGGCGTAAAGCTATGGATGACGAGATTGCTGCCATTGAAAGAAATGATACTTGGGAATTAACCGAGCTTCCTAAAGGTCATAAAACTATAGGTGTGAAGTGGGTTTTCAAGACAAAACTGAATGAAATTGGTGAGGTTGACAAATTCAAGGCTCGACTTGTAGCGAAGGGGTACAAGCAAGAATTCGGCATCGACTACAAAGAAATTTTTGCTCCAGTTGTGAAGCACGACACGATCAGGATGGTGATTGCATTGGCGGCACAAAAATCGTGGCCTATTTTTCAGTTGGACGTGAAGTCGGCATTCCTACACGGATATTTGACGGATCAGGTATATATCGATCAACCCCCTAGTTATGTGAAAACTGGATGTGAGCATAAAGTATATAAACTCAAAAAGGCGCTTTATGGACTAAAACAAGCTTCGAGAGCTTGGTATAGTCGCATAGGGGCGTATTTCTTGAGAGAAGGTTTTAAAAAATGTCCATATGAGCATACTTTATTTACTAAAGTTGAAGATTGTGGAAAGATGATTATAGTATGCTTGTATGTGGATGACTTGATATATACCGGAAATGATGTGAGTATGTTTGAGAAATTTAAGCAATCCTTGATCCTTGAATTTAATATGTCGGATCTTGGAAAATCGCATTATTTCATTGGCATAGAAGTGGTGCAAGTATCTACTGGTATATTCATATCTCAAAGGAAGTATACTCGTGATATTCTGAAAAAATTTGAGATGAAGAATTGCAACTCTGTTAATACACCGATGGAGCCCGGCTTGAAGCTTACTAAAGATTGCGGAGGCAAGAAAGTTGACAGCACTTTGTACAAGCAAATTGTGGGAAGTTTGATGTACTTAACTAGTACAAGACCGGATATCATGTATTCCGTGAGTATTATCAGTAGATACATGGAAAATCCTACGGAAATGCACCTTCTTGCAGCTAAAAGGATCTTGAGATACTTGCAAGGTACTACCGAATTTGGTTTGTTTTACAAGAGTGGAAACGAAGCTGGTTTAGTTGGCTTCACAGATAGTGATTATGCCGGAGATCTTGACGATAGAAAGAGTACTTCGGGCTATGTCTTTCTTTTAGGTTCAGCAGCGGTTTCGTGGTCGTCCAAGAAGCAATCCATTGTCACGTTGTCGACGACCGAAGCAGAATATGTTGCTGCTTCAGCATGTGGTTCGCAAGTAATTTGGGTTAGGAAAATTCTTTAAGAGCTCAAGTGTGAAGATCAAGGTCCTACTACAATTTATTGTGATAATAGTTCTGCAATCAAGCTCTCCAAAAATCCGGTTCTCCATGGAAGAAGTAAACATATTGATGTGCGATACCATTTCTTGAGAGATCTCACGGAGAATGGGACGCTTGAGCTGATTTTTTGTAGAAGTAAAGATCGAGTTGTTGACTTGTTTACTAAGTCTCTCAAATATCCAATATTCTCAAAGTTAAGAGCCTTACTTGGAGTCTGCGGGTTGAAGAATCAAGTATGAAGTGAAGTTTTAGTTTAAACTGATATTGCAATCATCAGTTTAAGGGAGGGTTTGTTGAATAATATAGCTTGGACTTACTGACCAAGTCTTTATGTTCCTGATATTCAGGAATTCATTAGTTGAGTTTGTTCCTATTTCTTAGTTTGTAGCCTCTCTTTAGAATAGTTTGTTATTTGGTTGTTTTTGCCTATGAATAGGCTTTAGCTAATGAAGTTATTTATGCTTTCCAAAACTCTTCTTCTTATTACTTTGATTGGTATTAGCAAATATCATCGAAAAATTGTGTGCTATGAGCATGAGTATTGGGTAGCTTGTTGCATTAGTTTGGAGAAGTCATTTCTTCTAATATTTGACTCTTAATTTCCAACACAAATACATTGAGGATGACTAGAACATTTGGAAGAAAGTATTCAGTGCATTGTCACGTATTGTTCTCCAATTAGTTAAAGCGATTGTATACTACGATGATAAACCAAATATCACGTCAAATTATTTTGAATGGGTTGTCGTATTTCCTCTTGAAGCTGACAATCCGTTAAAGTAAGAAGATGAAATTCAGTGTGAAGCACTAGCATTGAAGATGGTGGAAAGTATCCTGACTGGTGAGAGATTAAAGAACATGACAAAGACTGACATCACTAAATATCGTTCTCATCTTGCATAAACAATATACAAGTTCAGTACTGATGTGCAGACTGATTGGACTTTCTCTACTGTGGAAGAATATTTGGATGAATACATTGGATGTTACTATTTTGCAAATGTTTTTTATGATGATCGTATTAGCTACTAATTGTGGTGTCATTAATTGATTTGTCTTTTATAGCTATTGAGTTTGAAGTGACTATATAATGCATGTTCCTATTTATATTGAGTTCTGAATTATAGGTAAATATTAACTGTGTATGAGTGGTATGAACAGGGGCGAAGCCAGGCCCCCGAAAGTAGGAGGGGCAAAATCGTTGCCCCTATTTTTTAAAAATTTTGGTGGGGCAAGATCCATAATTTTCATAAAATTTCACAAAATTAGTAGTAAATGAATTTTTTTTTAGGTGGGGCAATAGCCCCACCACTCCATAGTGTGGCTCCGCCACTGGGTATGAATGTTTCATATTATGAGTGGTATGAATGTTTCATATTCATACCACTCATACTTAATGTGTAGAACTTTGTTTAATACATGAACTGTGTGAGTGATATGAATGGTTCACATTTATACCGCTCATACCTAGCATGTATATATAAGTTTTACCAAGTATGATTAGTATGAAATTATTGATTCATACTCGTGCAATTGTTAAACTTTAATCTACAATTTGTTATATTTTTCATCGAGATTACTACTGTGAAGTATATATTATTATAATTAAACTACACCTAGTCAATAAACCCTAGTCAAAAAGTAAAATAATATGCTTTTATTAAACACTTAAAATATTTTATATTACAAAGTTATCAATAGCTACACACAAACCACTATACAATATTTAATATTTTTTTATTAAGTAACTTAATTGTGTGCAACTCAAATGACAATAATAAAGTGTAAGTATGATAGATATGAAATAATAAAATTCAAGCCCTTCATACACAGAATGTAAAATATATGTAGAATTTAGGTGAATCATCGAGAACCCCTTTGACTACATGTTAGTCGAGTGTGCCCAACAACACCACACATCTTACACGTATTACGATAATGACCTTTTTCACCACAACGTTTACACACTCTTCTACGAAATGATTCAGAACCAGATCCAGATCTACTAAGACGCGGACGGCCAGCCTATGTAGGATTCTTTGGTGTTTTCACTACTCTTGAAGAAACTTCTATAGGAACACATCAATCATTGGAGTGTGGTGTCGGCATAAGTTTGCAACAAATTTGCAGTTGTGTAATAACTCGACACATAAGGCATGTGAGAATGATTTACTTTACTACATCAACAGTCATATAATCATAAATATGAAGCAAATAATTCAGATATAAAAAAAATTAATTCATATTAAGAGTACTTGATCACTGCAGATACATGAGGACAAGGAATCAAGTTCAGATCGAAACAACGATATGTGCATTTGTTACGAGCTAAATCAACCATATAATTCTTACCTTCAGATATAACTTGAAATTTTGTAGATGAAATAGCTTCAACACTCTGTGTATGAGAAAAAAAGCTTGCATAATCACTCAAAAAAACTTGCATGAGAAAAAATTGTGGATGAATGGTATGAATTATGTCGAGTCATATCATTCATACACATTATAAAGTTTTATTGAAATGTATGTATGAGTGGTATGATTCATACGGAATCATACTACTCATACACCGATCGCGAAAACGAATTACAGAACCAGTAAAAAACGATTCCGCAGCCGCCAACACCACCATAACCACAATAATCACGACCACCAACACCATAATCACCATCTAACCATCTACCCATACTTCCATCAATACATAAATAATTTATTTAATGAAAGAAAAAGAATACATGGAGACAACTCTCATCGGCAATGGCGACGATATAAGTTAAACCTTTTTTCGTATCATAGTAGCTACAACAATTACACAATTAGAAACAAAAGGAAAAAGAAAAAAGGGGTTATAGACAAAACCATAAATTTCCCAACTGAAGAACCATTTTTTTCACATTCACACAGAGAGAAAGATCAACACCTCTTTGATCTTTCAGAGAAATGGGATAAATCCCCATATCGCCTTCATCACTTCCTCAAAAGGGTTTCTCCTCAACTGCTCAAAAAATCGCATCATTTAATATTCTCATTGAATCCTATCCCACAATTCATCAATCTGGCAAACTTAGGTGGAATAAGTCTGCGGCCTCGCTTGTCATTGAAGCAAGCCTTGCAAGAGGACCAAGAGGACGAAGAGTGTCGTCCTTGGCAGAGAAAGATCTTGCATTTCTCTCCCCATTCCATAATTATGGCCTTCAAATTCAGTTGGGTTTCGCTCATGAAGATTTCGCTGCTTATGCTGCTCATTGGGGCCATCTTACTTGCTTGCTTCACTCTTCCCGTCGAAAAGGTTGACCTTTTCTTTTGATGATTTTGAGTGTATATTAGTTAAGCTTGATTGTGCTAATTTAGTAATTTTCTTGGGCTGCTCTCGACGTTGTGTGCCTTTTTGCATAATTTGTGTTCTTTGGTTGTTATCTTGGATTGGTTTTGTTTCGGTTGATGCGTTCTTGATTTGTTTGGATGTTGGGAATCTGCTGTTCCGTGTTACTTTTATTCTTATGGTTTTGCTGTTGGAGAAATATTTCATTGGCAATTTAATGTTGTACATCAGTATTATACGTTTTCATGAATTGAGCCAACCATGTCAATGTTAGCTGGTTAAGAGTCTCGATACAGTTTTCCATAGTATAAAGACAGAGTATTGATATGCAGATTTTTTTTGGTCAATTATAGCAAGTGATACTACTGCGTGCTTCGAAAAGTAGCAGCAACATTTCGTTCAAATGTTTGTTAGGAGTACGAGATTTTGTCATTTGTCTGTTATTAATCGGTACTGGCTTTGCTCTTGAACCTACCGGAGCCAAGTGTGTCCTAGACAGCTAGTAAAAAGCCTCAAGTTTTCCATGAAGCTACAATGACTTGGGAGTTGTCTAACTGGAAACCGGAAATTGTTTTGTCGATCATAGTAGTGATACTGTGTGCGTCCAAATGTAGCAGCAACCTTGCAGTCAAATGTGTGTTAGAACTATGAGACTTTATCATATCTCTGATATTAATTGACTCTGGTTTTACTCTGACGTTTTTTCTCTCTCCAGATACTGAAGGATTTCTTAGTATGGATAGAGCAAGATCTTGGTCCGTGGGGTCCTCTAGTGCTGTAAGTGCTGTTTTCATTTGCTCATGTTGATTACATTTTTTTATTAATTCAGCCAGTAATTAAAAAAATGATTTCATTGAAAAGCTTGAGAACTTTTAATCTGAATTTTGTTTTGGGTCTCTCATTGGTTGTGAATTTGCAGTGCTGTTGCATACATTCCTTTAACGGTGTTGGCTGTTCCAGCTTCTATACTGACGGTGAGAGTGAACATCTCTTTAGCTGTCCTTTTCTTCTGTTATCTTATTATAAGTTATTATTCAAAATTACTAGTTCTAAAAGACGAGTTTGCATGTATGAGATCAAAGCAAATAAGTTATTCCTATTCCTTCCATTTATCCAAGATTTTATCAATGGATAAATGTTTTAGTTTTACCATGTATATATTCATTTCCTGAAGTACACATTTACTTTCATTGATATCCATGATGTTGTAATATGTCGTTGTCCATTTAACCTAAGCTCATTTTTAGATGAAGAAGGATCTGAGATGGTCATGTATCCAGTATCCTATATCACATGACTTCCCTTTTTAATTTTAGTCTTACTCCATCCAACTTTAAAACATACTGTGTTATGTCATCTTTCATAATACTCTGGTATTGACTGACTCCTCTCGTCTTAGCTTTGCTGTTTGGACTGAAAATTAATTTGCTTTCTATTATGCTTTGCAGCTAGGTGGCGGATACCTCTTTGGCTTGCCTATTGGCTTTTTTGCTGATTCTATTGGTGCAACATTAGGTGCTGGGGCTGCATTTCTTCTTGGACGAACAGTAAGTTTCTTTATTCCGATAGAATTATATTATGTTTAGCTTTGTAACATGAGAAGCATCTTTACCTTAATAGCTGTGATGGTTTACCTTTACAATATGGAGGAACATTCCCTGTACTTGATGCTCTTTTCTGTTTTCTGTTTGTGCTTTTCTGCTACAATAGATAGGGAGGTCCTATGTTCTTTCCAAGTTAAAAAACTATCCCAAGTTCCGAGCTGTTGCAGTTGCTATTGAGAGATCAGGATTTAAGGTTAGTGTTTATTGTTAATACGGGATCTTATTCTTGATTTGATGTGCTGATGCTGGACCTGCTTCTAATTAATAGTTAGATTTAACCCTTTTGCTTGAATCAGTATCTCTTAATAAGATATTCTGATACGGACTTTTACCATATGACAGATTGTGTTGTTGCTCCGGCTTGTTCCTCTACTTCCCTTCAACATGATGAACTACCTCTTATCTGTGACTCCAGTGCCTATTGCTCATTACATGCTTGCCTCATGGTTGGGCATGATGGTATGTAAATCTGCACTACTGATTCCATATCCACAGCATTAAAGGCCTCAACATCACTTTTAACTTTACATTTATTCTGTGAGATTGCTTGTAGCATGCCATGTGCCTCTTCTATTTTTTACACAGATGTTTTCTCATATTCACTTGCTTTCATTCATGTGCTTTTGTAGCCAATTACTTTTGCACTAGTCTATGTTGGAACAACATTGAAGGATCTTTCTGATGTAACACATGGGTGGCACGAATTCTCCAGAACACGATGGGTAATGCTTCAGTTCTTATTGAAACTCGTTGTGTGACCAATCTTTTGTTTGGACTCAAATTGAGCTTTATTATAGGAAGTACTGAACTAATTAATGTAGAAGAACTATCATGTCGTATACGAATTCTTGCTCTATGTTTAGGATTAGTTTCAGAGCTCCTGCAACGAACCTTATACAATAGAAATTATAGAATAAATTTTACTGGTGTCATATCGAGTAATTTTGAACTAGCATCGATTTCTCCTTAGGTAGTCTTTAATTCAATCGCAGCATATTATTGTGACCATCTTGAAAATTAGTGCTTATGAATTGAAGTGTTTGGGGAAATTGTGATGTAATGGGTACTGATTGTAATGAAAGCTTCTTTAACAAACTTAATATGATCTGTAAAAAATAGATTTGAAAGCTTCCGTAACAAACTTTCTGGGAGCATATATATCCAGAATTTTGCCACTTATGGCATGATTATTTATGCAACTTATTATTATATTATTGAATCTCTAGAAACTTTTGCATTACAAATTATATTAAAACTGTATCATATACTAATACTTGTAATTTTTCTTCGGTTCAAATGATTTTTTAATCTTAAATATGATATGTCGATTCTGTTAATGTGCTTCGACTGCTGCTTTAGAAAATTTCTTTATATCTGAATAGTTGGAATGCCATGGTTTTTCAATAACTTCATATCGTTGACCAAATTCTATGTTTTGATTCGGTCTTCTTCTTCTTTAATGCAGGCATTTATCTTACTGGGTCTTGTGACGTCTGGTATGTTTCAGTTTATTTTGCTTTTCTCAATATGACATATACGACATGCCCGATTACCTTATTATTTTACAAAATTAATTGATTGTCATATGCATACCTTTGATATAATGGCTTTGATCACATAAGGTCGCTTTTAAACTTATTGTTCGTCATTTAATATTAAGTAATCAAGTTGCAAAAGATACCTTAAGGAATAAATATTGAGTTTCATATGCTTCTCTTTCAGTAAACCTTTGTTAATATTGACTTGCAGTTGTGTTGATTATATGTGTCACGAGAGTTGCAAAGGCTGCTCTAGATAAGGCTTTGGCTGAAAACGGGGAATGTTTAGACGGAGATATCATGTCACAGTCGTTACCTATGACATCTGGTACTTCTGTAGATCTCCACGAGCCACTTGTTATCAAGATTGATACCAATCAAGACAACCACGAGCACTAGGTCAATACGTGTAAATCCTCCATACTCCCTAATGTTTCGTTGTAATTAGTCCTTTTAAGAGATGCTTCTTATTCATCTGTACAGGCTGAAATGTTTAGTTGTAGTTACACCGAACTTATTGGATATACCATGTGTACTTTTAAGACCGTCGCAGACAAGTTCAATAAAGCCCGGAAATTTTGTTACTTCAAAATATTGTTGTTCATGCAGAAACTAACATGGTGTTCTGTTTTTTCACTGAATTTGTTGAACGCTGTTGATTGTTTGGTCTTCTGTTTTGAGCTCTTGATTTGGAGTAGGAAGTTTGCCTTAAATCAAGGTAAACTTTTCATTCTCTACTATAGAAGAGAAAAAGGGTTATGATCTTCTTTTCCCCTCTTTTCTTTGCCTTTGAATCCAATCACATTTGTGCCTTGAGATACCCAAATCCCACCAAAATGGCTGGTGGACCCGAACCACTATTAACAAGCGCGTTCTGAGTCACTTTATCTCAATCTGGGTTATAATTAGTGTTGTCAAATTAGTCGTCCGGGCCAGCCTCGGTCGAGCCTCAATTTAGTGTAGGTTGAGCGGCTTGAGCTGGACCACCCCCTTCAAGTGGGCCTTCACTTGGTCCTTCTTATCGGAACTTGGCTCGCTTCGACTCTAATTTTTATGAATATATTCAGTTTTTCCATCCCACTAAATGTGACTACATTTTTTATTGCATTATCTCACTAAAAGTGAAAACAAATTTACTTTTAAAATAAAGGAGACTATTTTTCAAAAACACAAAAAATTACTTTTTTAATTTACGTGTCCATCTTCTTATAACCACATTTAGTGGGACGGAGAGTGTTTGATTCAAGTGGTAACTCGGGTAAGGATGAATAGCTTAAGTTAGTGGAGGAAAGAAAAAGTAAACACAAAGGCAAGAAGAGCACAATGATGAGACAAGAAGCAAAATGATATCAATTAAGTTTTGAGTAAGTGCATTGGTGCGACCACAACACTCATTTCTTTCCCAATAAACAAACAAACTCTGATCATCTGAGATACCAAATTCTTCCTTCACCAACTGTAGAAAATGGAAGTTGGTTGTCCCCACCACAACACACACACACATTACTTCATCTATTTAACTAGCATCATTACATGAAATGACATGATATATCCAAAGATGCCTAATCTGAGCTTGATATCAGTTGTGAGATGCTTCAATGGATGCAAGGATCACACCCAAGTGACAGGGGCTGGGACGAGGATCTGGAACTACACAGAGAGGCCCATCGAGCTTCAGATAAGAGTCGGGTCCATACTGAAGAAAGTTCACACGTTGAAGGCGGGGTGTTCGAAGAGGGTGAAGAGCAAGAACATATACAAGGCGTACATGCCCATGAAGGGCAAGGGTGGAGGTGGAATGAAGAGCTTGCTCTACTACTATGATGAGACTTGTCATCCTTATATATGGATACATGATACTGCCTCTGATTTTTCAAGAATGATTAAGCAGCAGTATATAAGTCTTGAGGACTTGAGAGATTGCTCTGAGATTAGGGTGTTTAAGGATCATCAGAGGGGGTGCATCGTGGTCCGTAAGAAATCAAGGCCCGATTTTTGTTGAGTTCCTTTTTCTTGAAACTCAATTAGATTTTATGATATCAACGTCTTAATTGTCCTTTAACTTGTTAGGTTTGTAGGTTTTGAGATGTTAGTCTATCTCCATGTGATGTGATCTCTCAGTTTCTTGTTTCTCCTTTTTCATTTTCTCTTTTGTAATTTGTGCTGTGTACTGTGTATGTTGTTTTGGGGAAAACTCTCCGCGTATTAAAGGATTCGAGCGAGTCATGAAGCTTTGTTGTTAGTGAGAAGTTTTTATGTTTTGACTCAGGCAATGTGCACCATTTAGTTATTTAAGGATAATGAAATGTAGGGACATGAATGAGGAGCAAAGTGAAAAAATGATAGCGTTGATTAATTTGAAACTATTATTACACACGCCATACAACTATTCTTTAACTACTGCTCAGCCTGGTACTAAATCTCCTTTGGTGAAGGAACATACAGGTTCATGCACAAATGTCGAATAATTATAGAATAAAATTGAGCCTATATTAATTTTATAAGAATATATGTTGAGAAGGTGTTTCCTATATAATATAAGATTGATTATAATTATTCATATTTTTATAATTACTTTAATTTCATTCGAAATACTTCTCAATCAAATAATCACTTATTAATACTTCAAAATATGGAGTTTAGAATAATCCACGGATATGATTCTAAGTACTCCCTCCGTCCATAAAAGTGTTTAACACTTAAATTTAATACATGTTTTAATGTAGTATTTTGACTTTGAGTAGAAAAGTATAATTAGTGGAGTTTGAGTCTCACTTATAATAATTATTAATTGAGATGCGTGTAGAAAAGTGAAGTTAGTAGAGTTTGGATCCAAATGATTTATAATTTTTAATTGGATTGCTTGTATAATATATACTCCCTCCGTTCCTAAAAAATATGTACCATTTGACCCGGCGATGGTTTTAATAAAAAGTAGTTGATTTGAGTGGTAAAATTATTATTAATTGTTAAAATATAATTAATTTAAATGGTAGTGGAGATTGAGACCCACAAAAAATGTTCTTTGAATGATAATGGAGATTGGAGCCAACAAAAGCGCAATAAATAGCCAAAAATAGAAAGTGCATGTTTTTAAGGAACGGATGAAAACGGAAGGTGCATCTTTTTAAGGAACGGAGGGAGTATAAGATAGTTACTATAAATGAAAAATTTTAGTGTTAAAAATATTGGTGAACGGAACTAAAATGAAACATGTAAAAAATATTAATATTGGTGGATAGAAGGAATAATAAAACTAATTTATATTTTTTTATGTATCACAAGTTTATCTGATTCTAATTAAATGTATTACCGGATTCCAATTAATTCAACGGATACACCTCAAAGTACATTTTAATAAAAGTTACCGAATAAAATTTTTGTTAAAAAAATAGTTACAGAAGAATATAATATGCTTTGAATTAAACGATGATGTTCATGATTGTTGTTGCCCTGGTAATACGCACGTCCCCAGATTTATTTAGTTTGTGATACATGTTTCAACTTTCAAGAATTATTAAAACTAAAAAATGAGAATAATGAAATCTGCCGTCCAACTTTTTACCCACTTTAAACTTTAAAGTACTAAGCTACCAATAGTATATGCTTATATATTAAGTATATTATTTGTAAATGTAGTATTTTAAGCATCAGTGCTCTCTATCAGTGATGCTTTTCATATGGTTGAAATAGTTACTTTAAGACTTGGCAAAAAGAAGTGTGCACCGTCTATAATTCTCAATCGCAGCAGCAAAACAAGAATCTTTATATAAATATATATATGAGATTTTTCTATATGATCAACACTAAATATATATACATATATTTTAAACTCACGTGATGGCTCACGCTCAGACCTCAAAATTTAGATGTGTTCTTTAATGTTCCAATTTATGTAGGAGCAGATAATACCTGCATTTCTCTACCTATATTTCTTTGTCCACATTTCATAACATTGTCACTACAAATACATAATATTCTTCCCATACGCGACAGTTAATCTTTGTTTACATGAAATATTTGGAATTCTTACCACTTCTAAGCGGCCACAAGTCGCCCCACATCGAGCGCCGTGCTTGAAGGTGCAATTTAGGGTTCTCACGTTTTGTGACGACGACACGGTCAAATGAGCCCTCCGTGCCCTCGCTATTTGTCGATCGGCATATGTCCATCTCGATTCTTTTGCCACGCTTAAAAGGCATATAAACAATTCTACCCCACCCGCTTCCAAGATCCGCATGAGGTGCTGATGCTTCTTCTCCTCCCCCGTCCTCATCCTCAACGGTAATTTCATTTTCTTCTGATAAGTTGATATCATTTGAAGTTGTATTTTCAGCATCTTCATCGTACTCATCATCACTCTGAGCTTCCCCATCATCAAATTGTGCCTCTGAAATAATTTTGAAAAAAAGGTGGCTAGTTACCCTCATCAATGTCCAAATTCTCATATTCATAACTCGAAAAACAAAAACAAAAAATTCAAAACAAAGTGAAAATTTTGGGCTACTTACCCTCATCAATGTCCAAATTCTCCGGTATTCTATTATCACGCATCTCCTTCAATGTTTCAAACTTCATACCATCAAGAGGCCAGTTTTCTCTGATGAAATTGAAAAACAAGACATTAAGAAACAAAAACAAATATACGTGCATATCCAAGAAGAACGTTGTGTAGATCGAAATGAAGGGAAACAAAAGCTCAAACACTTCACTGAAAAAACTACTCCATCCTGCATTTACTCATAATCTCAATACGGATGAGAAAGAGGACCAATTCTAGAAAGACTGAAGAAGATGTAAACTCGGTGTACAGGAGATGAAAAAAACATTTATAATCAATAATAGATTGAATTTCTGATGAATAGAAGGAAAACATGAAAAGAGATTCATGTAGAGCTTAAGGCTTTTAATAAAGATGGACAAAAGGAAAACATAGGAAGAGGTTCCACCTAGCTTACAGACATCAATCATCACATCAATACTGAATAATAACTTGCATAAACTACTTCCACAAGTACAAATTCTCCATTTTGGCCAATATTCCTACGCTGGCAAAAACAAACTAAAAAAAATAACAAAATTCAGACTGCCTCCTTCGTCATCTATCCGTGATGCATGCAACAGGGATGATTGTTATCAGCAACCTTATGGAAAATGACTTTTCTAGTTATTCCTATTCATCTGAGAAAGGTTTCTCTAGTTTTCAACATCTGAAGAAGATTAGAAACTTCTTTCCTTTTTGAAATTTCAAGACACCAAAATATGTTAATACGATACTATCTAAGATGCAGGAAGAGACATTCAAAAGTCCTATAAGTAAGAAGTGGAAAATCGGAACTCCTAATGATGCAATATGGTACAACTTAAAAGGAGCACAAAGATTATAGTCAAAACTATATGACACCCTAAAAGCCAAAATCTAGAAGTTTGTGATCCAACTAGTTGTTGGCCATCCCAGTACAGTCAAGACTACAATACAATTAAATCGTAGCGTAGCTGGCTATCTCCTTTTATAAGTATAATTTGGAGAATAGATGGCAAGCAGGCGACCTTCAATGATCAATAAGAAAAACTAACCTTGGTCTAGTTCCTCGTCTGAAAGCAACATAACAAAACTTTTCATCTTCAAAGCCACGTAAAGGAACATCAGACCGCTGCAAAAATATAATAGATATAACAAATTAGAAGGCTTTCCTGTCTCCATAGTTAAAATCAATAATATAAGTACTTCAATAAATAGACAAATATGTTTCTTGCACAATACGCAGAAACATATTAAGAATGAAGTTGGCAAGAGTGTGCTCTCTCATATGACATATCCAGCTATGTACAAGTTCGGTTAGTAAACCATATGCAAAGCAAGAAAAGCTTTTCAACTTAACACGGAGTCGAGCAATAACTGTGTTTTGAGAAAAATGTGCACAGCCTTAACAGATAGTTTCAATGGGATTGGCATGTGGTAAAGATGTATAGCTGTGTCTGTGTGTGTGAGTGTGTGTTCAATTAAAAAAAAAAGTGAAAAATAAATAGAGGACAATGTTCACAGACTAATGATAGTTACATACTAACAGCCAAGTTAGCTTAAGTAAGGATCCTAAATCCTGAGAGACTTGTGCTTATAAATGCAAGTGCTACAGAAAGATTTGTGTCTCAAAATACCTCTGTCCACGAAGTGTATTGCGAGTGAGTCGGCACGAGTTTTAAGAAAAAACTGAAAAGTATGTTTTTAGTGGAGAAGGGGTCCTACAAAATATACTATAGGTTTAAAATATTTAGTGTTTTGTGGGACCATGTCTAAAAAGAGAAAGAGTAATCTTTGTGGATGGCCTAAATATGTAATAAGAGTACATTTTTTGTGGACGGATGGAGTACCTTGTATATTCGCTGAGATGGAGTCCTCTCTAAACGCTGGACAAAATGACAGTATTTATTTGTATTCAGCAATGGACAATGTCCATCATGGGGACACTGCAAGAAAATTTAGACTGCGATCAATAATTTAGCTAATTGCTGAAACAAGTTACAAAAAATGCAGCATGTGAAAGATCAAATTCACTACTCACCGGAGCAACAATAAATGCACCAGTTTTTAGTGTCATTAGATCTTTAGAAGTTTTCCTGGCTGCATGTTCCAATTTCCGGGTTCTCTGGGGAGCAGAAACACATACTTATCAGAAATAAACAACAAAAAGAGGATTCCAGAAAATACAACGAGCACGTACCCTTTTCTCCATCCATAAGATGTAGGATCGCATTTGGGATATAATCTTTGATCCTTGGGGTGTACCAGGTTCAACCAATATCTGATCCATGGTGTGAATATAAATATTTTTTTTATAAAGAAAATTCATTCATAAACCAATATTAATTCACAGAAATAATCATACTAAGCTTTCTAGAGGTTTAAAAGAGGCAGAGAGGAACATATACAAGCGCCTATTCAAATTACAAATAATCTGGTTTCCATGAGATAACCAAACGTGGTGAGATTGATTATCACTATATTTGTGAGGATGTAATGACCCAGACACTTGCCTGACCAATCACCATTCACTTCATCATCCAACCAGGTTGTGACAACTTTGTGACAGGTGATATATATCTTCTGGCTTGACATGAAGCATTGAGGAGTTTATTCATATTGGATTAGAGTATAACTTAGTTTCTATTCCCTATACAATATACATAAACCATAGCCTTCTACTTGTATTAATCTCCGATACATTCTTTCATTCTCTTAAATATGTATATTTATCTATACAATGTCTTTATTTTTGTTCTTTTTATAAACAACAGTAGGCAAAATTTGATGGATATGATAAAACTGTTAATCAATGAAGTAATATGTTCCAAAGCTGTTACAATGGTCGGTTCAACATCCTGATTTAGAATAAAACGTAATAGCTAGCAGGGAAGATGTATTTTGTCTAGTGTAGCATGAGTTCATTACAAATTAATCCTGGATTGCTAGTTTTTGGTATCTACAATCCACACACAGCATTTTTTTAATTTGCTAGGTGACATCTATATTAGTTTTTTGCCATGCATAGTTCAAAAATCAATATTGCTAAAAGCGAAAACTAAGTAGGCATGGTATAACCAAGATGATAAAAGTTCAATCCATAGAGTTCGAGGGCTCAATGCAATCAAAAGATTCAAATAACAAGCTCGAGGGATCAATATAATCAACTTAAAAGCTCAAGGGTTCAATATAATCAACTTACAAGCTCAAGGGATCAATGTAACGCGATAATAGTTCAATGGTTCAATAGAACTAATGTATAGTTATTAAAAAGAGCAAAATTTACCAAAATTCACATCCTTTCACTAGAATCCTGTTATATCTACGACTCATAACAAATCAATAATATTTTGATTTTTCCCACCAAAACCATTTTCCCCCATATTCAAAATAAGGTAGATTGATGTGACGGACGAATACTGACAGGGAAATAGAAACAACATCATTTCTTTCGATTTTATACCAAAAATGAAAAAATTAAAGAAGTCCACCTCAGCCCCTCTCTCTATCTTCTTCACGCCTTGAATGGGTCTGATCTGCTCCCACGGGTTCTGTTGGAGTCCGCCGCAGCCAAAGATGTTTTACCAGATAGTGAGGAGGTGGTGGTGGAATTTTTAATTTGTATAAAATCTAAACGGTATTGTTTCTTGCCCTATAAACATTCATCCGCCATCACCATGTTACATCCACCTCATCTTCAATTTGGGGAAAAATGAGTGTGGTGGGAAAAATCAAAAGCAATCCATCTGTCACAAATTTTTAAAAGTTGTACAAAAACAGTACTATCATGAAAGATTGGAATTTTGGTGAAATTTGCCCTAATAAAATGTAAGTAGCTAAAGTTATGTTAATGAAACAGATTAAAGAATTTTCATATCGCGCACCAACATGTAAAACCACTAATCGAGAAGAGAAATTTACCAGCATATCATCTGTAAGATCCCAGAGCTGGCGTACAAGAGTAGTTCTGTCCTTTAATGATGGTACCTCTCCAAGCACATAAGACTTTGCAAGATTGCAGAAGATATTTTAACATTAAAGCATGAGATTCAAATAACTTGCACCACATGATATATTTCCATTTCCAGAAAATGAACATCCAACTAAATAACATGGTAAGAATGGTACTTACAGCAATGACCAAGTCATGTTTTCTGCCGGACTTCTGTCTGTTTATATTCTTATTCATTGACTGGAGGCTGTCATAGCTTTGTATTTGTGGTAGTTCTATTAAATCTGCATTTGTTACCCAAGACACAACTCAAGATTATTTCAAATATTACTGTCTATGTAAAACACAAATTAATTTCAAATCTGGGTAAAGTATAAGTAGTTGAAAATAGAAGAAAGTTGATTCAAAATATGAAACATAAACGTAAACATAAACAAGTTGATTCAACAATGAGAAAATAAAGAGTCCCTAACTAAACCTTCTTTACATAAGCAGTGCACTACTTTTCTAACTAATTGACTGCCAATTCAGCAACTTAACCAAGTTATAATTATTATCGTTCTTTAATAAAGAACAAGATAATATCTCTTGAAGATCAAAGATCAAAACAACGAAGAAAAAAATAAGCTTACAGCCTAAAAATTGCATAGAGGAAAATAGAATCCTGCTCCCCCATTCCCAAAAAATATGTTCAATCTTTTAATATATTAGGACCAAGAGTCCACACATTCTACCTTTAATCAGGCTTAATCCTGCTCTTTGCATGGATTGTGATGGTTCCACTATGTTAATCTTCTCCAAAGATCCAGGCCAAACTTCCATCATTGCCCTGCAAAATTGAATGAATACAATGTAGGCCAAAAGAAAACCAAATCATAGACAATATAAACATATACATATATGGTTTAGAAACCAGAAAGCAGTTCCACAGGCTCACCACAGTGCTGAACCAGTTCCCGCCCCAAAATCTAGTACTTCAGCTGGAGCAAACTCAGGAACTCTTCTTTTCACCTAACAGCATAATAAATATCTAATAAAAATTACAGTTATCCAGCAATTCTAGTTGAACAACTAATTTAAAATTGATGAGGCACAACAACTTCTCTCTTTTCTACAATAAACATAATTACCAAACAGTTAACTGTACTACACATAAAAATAACATAAAAACACGTTCAAACAACAATCTAAAGGGACAGAAATGGTATCATTATAAAAATCCTGGGAAAAGTTGTGAAACCAGTGATTATAATCATCCATTCTTTATACCTTACTAGTTCTAACTGATAAAACATGTTCCACATAAACGTTCCTGCTAAAATTAAGCAAACTAGCAAGACATCCACATTATTCATTAAGTGAAGGACAATGCAGCAACATGCATAATTGAAAACAAGTTACTTAAAACTGAAAAGAGATAGACAAACATGAAAACACTCAGTGAATTTGTACCTCACTGAGAACGCGGTAGAGAGCAGAGTAGACTGCAGGCATACGAGCAGCAACATATGCTATTGCTTGATCTTCTTGATATCTAAGACCCGCATCTCCATAAACAGTGGAGAGCTTCCACCGCTGTGCGCGTTCCATGGACTTCATTGGATCGTCCACTAGCTCCTTTGAGGTTGAGCTAGGAAGGAGCAAGTTCGCTTGCTTGATTCCATCGAATGATCTAGACAAGCTTAGCACCTTTCGCTTCATATTTACAAATTCCTGCTCTGGAACACATAATTTCGCCTCAGCATTTTTGCAATCGATATTGCACGAACCAAAATTTCATGCTAAACTATATTTGCACACCACTTTCCTTCTATCAAACATGCATGAATTTTTAATCAATGATGGATATTGATTGGTTTAGACACACATTCATTTCTCATTTCCCTCGAGAACTGTCAAAGACCTTCAAGTTTATACCTCGGAGATAGGTGTCGATGGCGGCGCGGAGACGGTCAGAGACGACGTGGCAGCGCTGAGATTGTTTGGCGGCGACCTTCAGCGTCTCGGCCGTGAATTTAGGAATTGTTTCGGAGATTAACGAAGCCATTTTTGGATTGGTTTGAACTGTGAAGCCAAGAGTAACAGTTGCAGTCTAAAGGGTGAAGCTCTTCATTCTCATGAGAGTGAGGGTTCGTTCACAAGCTTCAGCTCTTGGGCTTAAATTGGGCCTAAAGTATCATATTGGGCTTTTAGGTTTCTAAAGGCCCTATAATTATCTAGCTATTTTGTCTGGAATTGAACCAATCATTATTCTAGCTTTTCTTTTTTTTATTCTAAGAATCTAAGCATCCACACTCATTAGATTTCCTTATTTGACTAAATAATTAAACACTAAAAAGGATTCATAATTGGAGTTTAAACATATTTTTTGAACCGGAAAAATATAATTATAATATAATAATGTTTATCATTTTATTTGATGAGTTTATGATTAGTGCATTGAAAATGTATTGTTTTAAATAGAGTTGTCAAAATTGTTAGGCACCGCTTTCTAAAATTTTGAAGTTCGTATAAACTTGCTCGAAAATTTTAAAATCTATAAATATAATAAATACTCAATTCGGACGGGCGGGTTTTACTCATTGATGTAATTTACTATTTTTAAATTTAATAATTATTTATAAAATAAAAATTTTTACTTGCATAAAATATTGGAAAAAAAATATTTTAATTTTAATGCTTCAGTGTTATATTTCTAAAATTTTAATAAAAAAATACAATTAAAAGATATATATTGTTTATAATAGGAAAATCTCTTTAAACTCGAAATTTAATTGACCATAAATTTTTTGATGAATTTTTCGGGTTTGATTATTCTCGGACCATAATTTTTGAAGCTCAGCTCGGTCAAAACCATGACTATCCCGAGCGAACAAATCGGGTCAAGCCTGCTATGAGTTATGACAGTTCTATCCAAAATGCATATATTGGTGAATGAATGATTACTAAAACTAATAGTTTATTAAAAAAAATACTATTATTTTAACATATTTTTTAACAATCTTTATATGAGAAATAAGACAAATATTTAAATCATCCATTTTAATAAATTAATGATTGTGATATTCTATATAAATTAAATTTTATTTAAAAATTAACTTCTTCATTTCTAAAATAATAGAAAATATTTAAATTTAATTTAATTAATCTCAACCATTGATTTTGGATAAATGCATGGCCTAAATTCATTGTTATTTATTAATTTACTTTTCATATCAACATAACATCATGCGTAAATATGTAAATATATAGATATTCACTAAATATCAATAATTTTTATTATACGAAAATAAAATTATGTAACTATTTAAATATGAATATATATTGAAAAAATTCATAATAGATATATTTAATTCCATTAATACTTGTTGTTAAATTTTTTTAATAAAATTCTAATTTTTGTTATGCAAAAAATTATTTGACCTACTTTTATGTAACAAATTATAATTTAAAGGCAATTATAAATTTTTCATTGATTTTATTTAAATACATTTTTATATTCGACAATTCTTTGAAAATTTTTTGTTTCAGGTTTTCGCGCTTCTTCTGAACTGACAAAGGTCCGACAAACGGAATACTTCAGGAAGCTGCAAAGGATTCAATCGGAGTAGAGGAAAGGTTTACTCATCTGGCTCAGGCCTAGAAGAATGCGGGTTCAATTACCGCCTCTGACAACAAACATCCATCACACACGGTATCCTACTGGCCAAGAACAAGAGGAGATTCCAGGGCTTCTGAAACCTCCTTCACTTTAGCAGACAAGTGAACAACAGGAACTCAGAAGACGAAAGGAGAGCTTTTAAGACCACATAAGTTCATTAGCAATAAGGGATTGTCTGTCTGCTTTTATTTAATAGGGCGATGACCATAGAATCAACATTCGCCAAACAGATGTTCTCTCTTATATGGGGACATGGATGTGCCCTTCTCCGACCGAACTCAACCAGCCTACCGTCTTGCCTGCGATGGGACCCATGTGCCATCTACGAGAATGGGAGCCATACCAGAAGGCGAAGTTGTCGGGGTGATCAATAGACCATTGCGAAGTTATATATAGAATAATATAGATTTTTGTAATCATGATTGTTTGATTTTTTTAAATATTTAGTATATAAATCTTAATTAAATTATTTATTAAAAAAAATAATATTATTTATATTTATTTATACATTTTTCATATATCTTACATCTATTATGAACTATATATTGTTTTTTTTAATTTCATGAATTATGATCCATGCATTAATTAAATAAAATATTCACAATTAGCATTTATATAGAAAATAGAATTAAAAGCAAATTTTGTAATATTAATAATAGAAGAAGAAAGAAAAAGTGAATAATAATAATAAATATATAGAGTACACGTACAAAATATACAAATTATAAAGTATGATTATATATATATATATATATATATATTTTAATTGATTACTCCCTCCATCCCCCAAAGTATGTTACGCTTTGACTTGCACGGGTTTTAATAAAAGATGTTGATTTAGTATATAGTGTGTAAGAAGTATAATGAGTAGAGTCGAAAATGCTCACCCGCCCGCGATGGGCATTTCTTAATGCGCCCGCGGTTGATGTGGCATGCCACGTAGATAAATATTAAAACTTAAATATTTTTTATTAATTATCACTTTCCGACTAGGGTTTATTGGTTAGGGTATAGTTTAATATTATTTAATAAATAATAATAATAAAAATAAAATTAATAAAAAAACGAAAAATATAGTGACTCGTATGATGATGTGTCAATGATGTGGCATTGCCACATCAACCGCGGGCGCATTAAGATGTGCCCACCGCGGGCGGTTGAGCGCTACTCTGAGTAGAGTTATAAAGGTCTGATGTTAGTGGAGATTGGGTCCCACTTAATGGTGTGTTGTGAGTGGAGGTTGAGTCCAAAAATATAAATTTTTTAATGTAAAACACTTTGGGGGACGGCCCGAAAAGGAAATGCGTAACATACTTTGGGGGACGGAGGGAGTATAATTTTTGCATACTAAATTCAATTTTTATATATTATGTATCAAATTAAAGTTCTTGTCAAGATCTTTAATTCAAGATGCATATTGTAAATATTTTTATGAGCCGAATAAAATAATTAAAGTGTTAAAAAATGATTTAATTTAATACATGTTTTATGTTTGCCATTAAAATTAATGTTATTTACTGTCGTTCAAATTAAAGTTCAATGGATGATTTGTGTTTTATATATATATATATATATAAATATTTCAATTTCATAAGTAGGGAAAGACATTGAATTATGAGAAAGTTCGTGAATTTTACTTCAGATAATATTAATTGAAATAAATTATAGTTTAACATTAATAATAAATCGGGTTTGATAAACCCGAGTGGTAATAATAAATACTGTTACATAAATTTTTAGTCAAACCAATTTTAAAGTTAAATCCATATGAAAGAAAAGATAAAAGGGAAAAGTTAAATCCATTACAATAATTTTACTTTGTAAACAACAAATCAAATTCTATTTGAATGTTCTTGTACTTTACTTTGTCAACATATCTGAGTTGGGTAGTGCGCACACACATGAAAATTCATTATAATAAGGTTAGTATTAGTCTGTTATTCATTTAAAAAGTATAGATATATCCTGTAAAGTGGATATTATAAATTTTATACTGAATTTGATTTGAATTATAATATATTTATATAAAATGGGCATCATATTTTTATATAATATTTTGAATCATAAGAATATTTATAATTTTATACCAATTTTCAACGGTCAGACGGAATTTAACACAATTTTTCTGAATATCTTTATAATATTATAATAATTTAATAAATGGAGTAATGATTAGGTTTATTAGATGAATTAAAGTGGTAAGTGGATTAGAAAGAAAAAGAGAAAGAAGAAATAGAATAGGTTTGTTTATAGTGAGTAGATGACACCTGTAATATGGATTCGTCTTTGGAATTGCAACGCATAAATTCGCATCCTAAAAAGGCGCAATTTTGAGGAATGAAAATCATGAAATTTCTCATTTGGTTTCAAGAATTAAGGCTTCTTCTTCTTCTTCGCCTTTCCCCAAATCAAAAGAGAAAAAATGGGCATTTCTTTCAGCACCACCACCGCTCGGAGGAGAGCCCCCACCCTCCCCTACCCCCCATCACCCCTCCATCACGCCCAACCCCACCCCCACCCGGCCGACTACTACCCCTCTTACCCTGTTCACCCACCTCCTTATCCTGTGCACTCACCTTCTTCTCCCCCCGTCTACTACCCCTACTACACTTCTAACGCCTACGCCGTGTGCAGCCATGCCGCCCCCCCTCTTGTGGGCCACCCCTATTTCGGCCCCTTTGAGCCGCCTCCGCCCTCCGCCGAGCAGAAGCCGGCCAAGGTTGTCAACAGTGATGTGAATGTGCATAAGGACACTTTGAGGCTTGAGAGTGATGAGCTGAACCCGGATCGGTGCTTGGTCTCTTTTGTGTTTGATGCTTTGCTTGATGGGAGGTGAGGCTTTTGGATATAGATAGCTGTGTTTTTTCTGCAAAGTTTTGATCTTGTTTCTTTTATTTTCTTTTATTTATTGTCAAGGCTGCAGTTGAATTAGTTAGTTGTGAGCAAAAATTGAACTCGACTTCTATGTCAAATGCATTATGCATGCCAAAAATTCGTTTAGTTTACGGTAGATTGAATTTCATAACTCGATGTCTTATGAGTTAAGCGTGCATTGTTATCTGCATTTGTGAAACTAGAAAGCTATTGTCTGATTGTTAATACTGTTGAATTATGTATCGTGACAGTTATGTGGGAAGTCCTGAGAGAGATGTTTGATGTTAAGATTATTAAGGGGGTGTTTGGCTAAGCTTTTTACAACTTATAAGCTCTCAAAGAACTTAAATTGTCAAAACACTTTTAAAGAGCTTATAAGCTCTTTAAAAGTGTTTTGACAATTTAAGTTCTTTGAGAGCTTATAAGTTGTAAAAATAAGCTCGGCTTGGAGCTTAGCTCTCCAAAAAATGAGTAGCTCCACCCCAACTTATTTTCACAACTTATAAGCTCTTGCAATAGCTTATAAGTTCCAAGAGCTTATAAGCTCTTTAAAATAAGTTTAGCCAAACACCCTCTAAGATTGTTGCAAAGAGCCATAAATTTGTTAAATTGTTTTTCCTGAAGGTTTTGTGCTTCCTCTTCGAGAGTTGAGATGTCAATGTTACTTTCAGGCCACTGTGCTAATTCCATAAGGCACTAGGATCATGCTATCCTAGGAGTGAAATCGAGTTTTTTTGGGTATAAGTTACAATTTTTTATGTATAACTCATTCTTAATAAAATGTATAGTGTTTTTATGAGGGAATTAGTATGCAACTATGCAAGTGCATGTCAATGTCCATTTTGTAAGAGATTTGTTATCTGAATATTGTCTTATTTCTTCTGAGATAAAACGAGCTTAAAGGTGGTTGATAGTTATTTGTAGTTTTAAACCTCGATTGGTTTAGATGGCCACATGCGCTTGCAGTTTAGTTCTCACTAGTCACTTGCGTGTAGCTGAGACAGTATCCACCCTTCCAAGTCAAAAGTAAAATTTGATTTAGGCAAAAAGATCAAACAATGAAAGTTTCTATGGAGTGTGGAGTTAGTTTATTTTATTGTACTACTAACTTTTATTTTAGTGAACAGAGGTTTGCGTCGTCTACATTTGTGTATGAATAATAAAACTTTATGTGAAGTTTTATTGCCTTGAGAACGTTTATGTAGATATCCCTGCTTTCCCTCCTTCGTCGTGCTCTCTTTACCTTGAGATTGCATGTTTTGACTCTTTAAGTTTAAAGAATGCTGTATATAAAGTTAGGTAGGATTGGGCATGAGTGCCTGAATGAACTCCTATGCTATGAAGTAAGCTGCTTATGAAAAACTGATATCATTTTATGAACTTAATGCTAAACTGAAGATGTTTACATGGAAATTGTTTCATATTCAACTCTAGAAAGAGTAGCCCTTGGTCCTTGCATTCTGCATGCAGTTATTGTGTGTTATATTCTGGTCTACCCTTTAACATGCTCCTTAGTCCTGAGTTCAAAAATAGAGTTAGTAGGGTGGATGAGTGATTGATATTCTCATTTCTTGTGATGTATTTTTCAGACTGGAACACTGGGGTTGCTGATGTTACTTCATGAATGATTTCTGGATGATTATCGCGTAGTTTTTCCCTGTTAAAAAGTTATATTTCAATGATATGCTAGAATATTCTGTGTGAATTATGTGCCACAACTGCTTGTATTTCTCATTTCTACATTAGCGGTTTGCATCTCTACTCATTTGCAAAAAGAAAAAGAAAAAGTATCATTATTCTTTATTTTTACTCTCTTGGCATTTGAATTTTCTTGCTATCACTTATATATGTGTGTGTGTGTGTGTGTTTCATATACGAAAAACACACATATATGTAATATGTATCTCGTTTATTTTTGTGTATGTGTAGATAGATTCACTTGTATACACATGAATCTATAGAAGAATTTATATATTTCTGTTTGTATATACATAGATACGAATATCAAATTTCGCCTAAAAAAACTTCCCGTGTCCATATCATTAACAATAATCTTTACAAGAAATTACTCATACATGTAGGCACTCATCATACTAGTATTGATTAAGAAGATTCTCAACATATTTTCTCTCTAGGATTAAAAAATATGGAAGTTGGTTTACAAGTAATTGCTCTTTTATCCAAATTATCTAACTTTGATTGCTTAATTACCCTGTAAAAGATACTGCATAACTTCTAATGGTGCATTATGGTTGGAAAGAGTCATTGCAATTCCATTGACTAATATTCTTTTTCATCATCTAGTTCAGCTGTACAATTGCTTTCACAATATGAAGAGAGCACTACTCAAAAACGGTGCAGGCAGATCTATTTGTTCTGCTACATTTTCCCTCATCATTGACTATGTGTTCAGTGCGTTTGCTCAACCTGTCTAAAAAGTACTCCCTCTGTCCCACGAAAGTAGTCCCCCTTCTTTTTTACACGCAAACCAATATTTTACTTTATCCTCCTTTACTTTATTAGATTTACTTTAACATCCTTTGCTTTTTAGTTGTAAAATTTGCCAAAAAAAGAAATTAGACTACTTTAGTGGGACGTCCCAATCGGGAAAGAGATACTACTTTCTTGGGACGGAGGGAGTATTATGTAGCCTTGATATGATGCTTTTTTACATACCAAATGATCAGTGTGTGTATCTGACTTAAATTCTCTTTGATTGCGCCATTTTATACTGTAACACTCATTTCTCATCCATGGGATTTAAAGGCTAAATGATATTTTAATTGAGTGCTTGCATGTTTAACTAGTGCATGCTCTATGTACTACTCTCTCCGTCTACCAAGAATGTGCATTTAATTCCATTTTAGAACTTCCACCGTGAGCTTTGCAATAATCATTTTGGGACATGGCCTCCACAGACAATACAAAATAATAATCTCTCATATACTCGCTTATTTACGAAATACAACATGGCAAACCACTTTAAATATCAACCGCAGTTACTTTACACTACATTACAAAAACTGTGGGACCCTTTCTCTACTCACAACAAATTCCAACAACGATTGTTAAAACCGATGTCAATAAAGTCGGTGCATAATCTTGGTGGACGGAGTGAGTACTAACTAGCGAATTTTCTTTCATTTCGAGTGCTTCTCTAATTGCTATGCTTTCTGTAACAGCATCACAATATATTACTTTGCCAAAGAAGAGGCTGATCGCAGAGTTGCCCCCTTATTTCCAGAAACATATGTTCCCATAAAAATCCCTTTCAGGAAAGGACTTCACCAGGAATTTCGACAGCCTTCAGGAACTGGCATCGACTTACGGTTCTTTGAATTAGATGATCTATCAAAACCGTCATCCAGAGATGATGTGTTCCCAATCGTAATATCTGCCGATACTTGTGTGACTCCTTACATAGTTGAGGATAGAAGCTATCTTATGGCACATACATTGCCTCAGATGCAGATAACTCAGGTGGTTCTGCCCAAAAATCAGGAGGGTCAATTTACTCCTAAGGTTGTAAGGCAGTTGCTATGGACTGATGATACGTGCTATGAACTGCGAGAGATATACGGATTAGGAAAATCTGGCCCAGGTTTCAGTGAAAATGGGTCGGGGAAAGATTGTGTTGTTTGCATGACCGAACCGAAGGATATCGCACTGCTCCCCTGCAGACATATGGTAAGGGCAGATTCTAAAATTATTGATTTAATGTCAGTGGAAGCATGATACTTGTTGTCTATTGCGTAAAGTGGTAACATGTTATTCATATTTTCTTTCATAAGGATGGACATATGAGAAAAAGCAGTTTTGTCATATGGCAAACGTGTTAAGATTTGATGTCACCTTGATCATTGAATTATCTAAAACCAATAATGGCTTTGGATGCTCACCTCCACATGTCTAGTTTCTTACTTACAGTGCAGTTTTTTACATAGTCGGGAATAGGCTAGCTCGATAAACTTTTCTTGTGTCCTGGCAAGACCGATTCCCTTACAAAACCACGTTAATGAATATTTATATTTCCAAAAATAACGTGACTTTACTAATAATCTTAAGGTTCATCTCTTCTGAATTAGATCGATATTTACAAAACAGTACTTGCATTCTGTGTGCTTATTTTGGTTTTGGTTGTATTAGCTATTTAGCTCTGTTTTATTGGTCTTCGTTTCAATAATAGATTTCATGTACCCTTATATACTATTCTTCATCATTATAATTAATTTTCTTTCATCATTATTATAGTGTATGTGCAGCAACTGTGCAAAGGCACTGAGACTTCAGTCGAACAAATGCCCAATCTGCCGAGAAACCATCGAAGCGCTCCTTGAAATCAGGATCGATAATATGGACAATTAAAAGGCTGTAACTTACAAGATAATGAATTCTAACGTCCAAGCCATCCGGTGCTGGTATATTTTGAAGTTTTGTGCAACTGTCAATATCCGTGGTTCATTTTCTTCTTGGCAGCCTAATCCAGGATTATTTTTATACTATACGCATCTGAAAATCGCTCCGAAAAGGGTTGTGCCATCTTGTTTGTTGCAATATATTAGCATGTGTACACTACATAGTCGTCGGTATAGTTTTGCCTCACACCTCCACAACATTTTGTATATCTTATTGAAATGATGTTTTAGTTCTTCCAGTTCTGCTCTTTATTTAGTTTTAGGATATTTTGTCTTGAATGACATAGTATTTAGTAGCTGAGACGAGGCTTATGTTAGAAAGTGGCACTAGATAAACCCAATGATACTAGGCACTGAATGAGGAAACGTAGAGCACTCCCGCGATAGGAACTTCACTGCGTTTCTAGTCGTAGTCGGACAGCAATAGCTGTCATTAATAATGCCTCAATCACCTCATCCCCTCTAAAAACAGCCAAAAAGGCTGTGTTAGAAAAGAGTGTGTTTTGCCATAGAAGTTAGCAACAGCAGAAACAAACTGACCTCTGCAAACTATCTGGCTGGTGGGCCTTGAGAGTAAAGTTTCTTCTGCACATGAAATTACAAAATTTAATACAACTTTTGTTTTCTTCTACTCTCTGCTTCACCCTCATGGGGGAGGGACCATTTAGTAATATACGTAGTTTGTCATTACCAGTTGAGGTTTATCTCTTTCTTTATTACTGCACATTTGCTTCAATTCCTCAAGTTTCTGGTATATGTTGTTTACTTCTGAGTTCTTTGTTAGAATGACTGGAGATGGCAATCTAGTCCAATGTTGGCTCTTGGCATGTTAGTCTAGTCAAAATCCAATGAAGTAGCTTAAAAATGCCAAAACCAATGGGCTGACCCGAATATATTGAAATGTAGGGTAAGTCCAAGTTTCTAGCCCCAACAGACTCAACCCGATTGGCCCAAACCAGATAGGTTGACCAGCCAGAATGGCGTAGTCAATAATCCTTGATATGGTATTAAATTAGGGAGTTATAACTACTTCCTCCGTCCCAGTATTGTTGGCTCGTTTGACCAAAATTGTGAGTGCTTTATTGATTTTTGGGGCAAAAAATAATGGGACATAGGTAATATAACTTATGATTCGATTGGTTAGATTGACATTACTAGATAACAAATATATGACCCCCACACAGAGAAATAGAAGAAGGGTGAAAAAAAGAATCTTTATAATAGGTTGAGCTGATGGTAGATTACTGATTTATGGTACATATCTGTATGAAAGATACAAAATGACTAGACAATAAAATCTTGAAATTATGCACAAAAAAGTGGGATGGAAAAATATTATTGACAGGTGACACATGTACAGTATAGGATATGTTGAGGGGAGAAATGTGTCAATTCTCTCAAAAAAGGACCATCCTATTCCTATTTCTAATGAGGCTGCTGATGCCTACATGAAATTCCTAATTTATCCCTTGAGGTTCCTTTCTCTGCTGCCTGCCCATGTACATTTTACCATGACCTTTATAGTCCAGAAAATAATACAGAGCAATAAATTCCAACTTCCAAATCTTGGCTGGCTTTTCTTCAAGTGAAAAGGGATGGTTTCCTAGTTTGGGTTTCTACATTGATGTTTGCTAGGGGATTTAGGTGTTGTAGTTGCACTACTAACAACATGATTGAGATCTCTTTTTCTTTAAATCATAAAATGTACAACATGATGGTAAATCCTTTTAATACAAAGAGGGTCAAGCTCTTAACTAAATCAAACAATATATTATGCAAACACTTAGACTATGTTTAGTACCTAAGAAACGATGCTCATCTCATATAATACCTATATTTATCCTAACTATAATGTAATTATCATTAGATAAGTATCGTATCTTAAATACTCTTTCGTCCCATTATTCTTGGTCCCATTTGACCAAAATTATGAGTGTTTTACTATTGGGACCAACAATAGTGGGATAGAGGGAATACTAAACATGACCTAAATTAGTTATAAATGGTGTTTCATCTTGTATGGGGGAAGTTTAAATTTTAGGGTTTCCTTGAGTTAGATTTTAGGGTCTTTTAGTTACCAATATTGAGTTAACTAACATCCCTTTTGGACATGTGCCTTCACATGTATTTACACTAATAGAAAATTTCAAAACCATAAACTATGAAAGATTCAATCACAAATTCACTTTTGGTTTTCCCTAACATAGTCTTTTATTTTATTTTATTTTTTCTTTTGCAGTTGTTTGTGTTAGGAAGAAGAAGGGTTTGTACATGAGTTTTTGGCTTCTCCTACCTATTTATGAGTAAAGCAACTCATGCATGATATTAATAGTAGTGGTGGTACATTGATGAATACCACACTCTCTAGTGCTCCACATCTTTTCCCTAATGTGTTAGAAGGGTCTTTATTTTTGGTATAAACAAATAAATTATACTAACAATAGAACTTTAGTAGTTTAATATCACATGGCTTGATATCAACATATAACCAACATATGCGCGCGCGCACATATATATATATATATGTATAGACACATAGGGGATGATTATAATGAAAATAGATCTGCTTGTGTTAATTAAAAATAAATCTGAATTATTCATATTTTTCATCCAATGAATATAATTAAACTATATTTTAATCAATAAACTCTAGTTAGAAAGAATAACAAATTCGAGACAACATATTTTTTTTAAATTATATACCAAAATTATCTTTTAATTTATACTTGATCTAAATAATTTAACAATCAAGATTTATTTTTAGTTAACTCATACATAATCAATTTTATTTGATCTCTTCCCCTCACACGTATATGTATATATGTACAACCTAATTGAATTTTATAGCTGCGGGAATTTGTTAAAATTTGTTGTTATTTATATTGAATAAATATTAAATTATATTATAATCAATAAATTCTAATAAAAAAAGAATACTTTTTTTTTATCAAAAATTTATTATTATAAAGATAAAATTTTACATTAATAATAGACATATATATTAGTAATAATTTTCGTTGTGGTATGATTTTTTCCATATAGTACATTATTCCACATTCCTGGAAAGTTTGACTTGTTTTTTTTGTCCATTGACTTATTTTTTAAAATTGCTAAAAGATAATCTTTTAAGAATTGTGGATGTTATTGTTTTTATTTTTTATATTTTTTCTTAATTTACATATATAGAACAAATAAATCAACTTTAACGAAACGAATGAAGTATTATTTGTTCATAAATTAAAAAGAAAATAGTATATTTTTTTTGTCTCGCTAATTTAGACACGTTTTAACCATAAAGTTGGTATAGTATTAGTCGAAGTGTGTTTGAATTGGTACACTGGACCGAGTATTTGTTTGTTTGAGATAAGATATTTGTTGGTTCAAGGCATCCGTACACCAGTGGACATGCATAATTATGCTTCCCATCACTCTTGCTCATTTTACTATGCACACCAACCATTTTTTTCATAATTTATTTTTGGATTTATTTGTTTATTATTCAGAATATGGCATGTGCACACTTTGTTTTTACTTTTTCAATTAATTTTTAGTATATTATTTTTTGAGCTTTTTTCAACCATACATTTACCCTTTAGGTGTGCTCTAGATATGGATGAGTAAATATAATGTGAAATAAAACACATTAGAAAAATTAATCACATATGATATGAGAATGTAACTAAATTAATTTAGCTTACAGTGTCTATTGTTAAAAACGGCTATAACACGAGCCTATATTAGCTATTCAATATATCACATGTGATTAATGAAATACTTTTGTTATAATTGATTTTAAACTGCACAAGTAAAATCATGCATGTGTTCGAATTTGTGACCTCTTAACAATCACCCAAAGTAATTAATATTACTAAGAATTTTAATCTAGCTTGCAGTTCTTCGAATTACTTTATTATTTCCATAATGCGTCACATGAAATAGGAAAACAACAAATTAACATATATAGTATAATCTCACAAATAATTCAATCTGATTATTAAAATTCATAACTAATTAAGCAGATAGAAAGTTAGAAACCAGTGAGGTAATTCAATTAAGAAAATAAAATAATAAACAATCCCCCAAAAAGTGGCCTTCTTTAAGAAAGAAGTGTAAAAGGCAAAACCACAGTAAGGACTAATGAATGAGATGCAATCAATTGAGTAAACAGTAAGCAAAAGAATAAAAGAAAATGATATGTAACCATCATTTTAGCTAACTCCTTTGAAAAATTTAAACAATTCCTAAAAGTAAAAGTGCATTATTAATGGAATGAAAATTTGTATTGGGTATTTTTTTTTCTAAGCATTTTGCAATTTTGATTATACAAAATAGTTAAATGAGATCAGAAAAGAAAAATAGTAATTGTCAATATAATAATATTTACATTTTAATCATTTCTCAATGTACGAATGATATGAATCATATTGAATTATATTGTTCATACGTGATATTCAATTTTATTAAATTATTCATATATATACGAACAATATAAATGAATATTATTCATATATTTCATATCATTCGTATAATGCTATCAGTTGTACAATAAAATTTAAATAGAATGATATTTGTGATAATTCACATTTAAAATAATTTAAAATGATTAGAATTAGGGATGACAACGGAGCGGGTTCGAGGCGGGTTTTGCTTTCTCACCCCCATACCCGTTTCATGATTTCATCCCCGTACCCACCCCGTTACCTGTTTAAATCGTGGCGGGTCGAGACGGGTATTATCTGGCGGGGAGGGGTCCCATCGGATACCCGTTAAGCAATATAATTTTAATATACACAAGCATATTAAAAAATATTATATCAAATATAAAACATTTTGAAACCTTAAAATATATAGTAATCTACAAGTTTACCATGTAATATATCGTAATTTTCAAATGTAACTAATACAAAATTTATACTACTTTAGATAAACTCTTAAAAGTGATTATAAAAAAATATAAATGAATAATTTATACCCACCCCATTAGGGTCGGGTACCCGTAGATAGCTTGAGTCCGTGAATAAATTTGTTATCAATTTCATTATTATTATATTGATGACTATCATTTATATTTTATAATCTGTTTGATAATTTTATATAATTAACAATTTCTATAACAATTGCTCTGTTTGATAATTTTATATAATTAACAATTTCTATAACAATTGCTCAAAACTCAAAACGGTCCCTCATCTATCAAAGTGTAACTCATTTTAAAATAAGAATACACAGTGTAAGGACAAATGCATGAGGCTTCATCATGGTTTTGGGCTTTCAAGAATCACACCATCCTCACATTAAAATTAAAATAAAATTGAAAAACATGCATGCTGGGGAAATAAAAAATACAATCAATTGTAAATGAAACCAACTTTTTTTACAAAATTTGAACTTTAGTAAAATGGTTCAAAATAAATTCAATTCCTTGAAAAATAAATTTAGTACAACAATATAAACATAATGGTTGTCAACAATTAATTAGTCCCCCCATCATACATATAAATAAACAAATAAAACTTCATCGTGACTCAGATTGCAAGGTTTGAAAGGTCTGGTTCAATTACAATTTCAACCAACTATGGCGAGTTTTATTCCAATCAAGAACCCAATTTAGGACTAAATTAACTATTTTCCTCACTTTCCTTGAAATTATTAAAAGAGTATTAAAGAAAATATATGTTTTATATTCCAAATGATCTTGCCCTCAATTGTCATCATTTTTAAATGAGATGATGATATGGAACAAGTGGCCGACAACTATATGATAACTAAAGATCAATAAAAGAATCATCATTGATTGGAACCAAAGCGAACGTAACTGACAACTATATGACAACTAAAGATCGATAAAAGAATCATCATCGATTGAAACCAAAGCGAACATAACTTTTAAATTCTAGCTCGAAATATATATATATATATATATATATATATATATATATATTAAATCACCTTTCCAAAAGTGTGACAATGATATGGACAAAACTCACCGCTTTCATATATGGATTTTCGGGCTCAAATTCAATCATTATTAAGTTTGTTTGACCCTCACATAAATTTTTTAGTTATATATGTTTATTTCTAAGGCTCAATACAACATTCACTACAAAAAACGCGTTTTATAGTAATAGAATAGTGAAGGAAAAAATTTCCGTTTCTAAATTTTAACGGATTAACAACGGAATTGTTATGGAATTGTTGTTCAATTTTTAATAATGGAATTAGTGACAGAATAATCAGTTATTAAAATTTAGTAACAAAATTTTTCGTTACTAAAATGGAAGAAACCATTTTAGAAACGGAAATTCCGTTACAATTCTGTTGTTAAATTTTTTTTAGCAACCATTGATATTACTACGAATAAATCCGTTACAAATTCGTTATTAACATTTTTAGTAACAGAATTTCTTGTTTTAGTAACGGAAAATTATGTTGCTAAATTAATTTTTTTTGTAGTGATTAGTTCACCCAAAAATTTAAATTATACATGCGTGCATATTTCTTATACAAAATTTTTATTTTTCAGATCACCCCAAATGCAAATTCTGAATCCCGCCCATTCTAGCGTGTCAAATCATATTAATCAAAAAAGTACATTTATAATGGTTAGAGATGATAATATTGTAAAAGTATGTAAACAAGACTTTGCCTTTGTTAATAGTGGCATCAAATTTCTGGCATATACATGAATACTACATAAAATGAGCTGGGATATGTAATTGGTTTAAGAAATCAAACAACAATCACACTTTATATCAAATTTGGGAAGTAGTTTCACACTATTGGCACATGGGAATGGTTAGAACACATTATATATATGAATGGTTTAGAAATACAAAATCTAGTCTAGGTAAGTTAATTATTTGGTCGTATTTTGGTAGATTGTAGGTATAATAATGTGATGCAAAAAGAGGCAAACCTAAATGCTTTTTTGGATTCCAATTGGCATAAAAGGTAAATCAACTTTTCAGCATAAACCCCAAAAAGTGCATATTTTTTCAAATGTAGCAAAAAATCTAAAGCGATTTCTAAAAGCTCAAATCCAAAGTCAATTTTTTTTGAGAAATACATGTATTCAATCTCTAGTTCCATGCATCAGCATTTGTTTGCTTTTTATTCCTATAATTTTAATGTGTTACTAAAACAGTACTACTTAATTAGAAAACCCATATTCTAAATGTGGATTTTAGAAAATTTTCAGCATATTTTTATTGTATAATGAACTATATATATTGTGTTTTTCTTTACTAACTTTTACTGGTAAGTTTGAGAATTATTATCGCAACATATAAATGTATATATAACGTATTATATATTTCGCACTAAATTATTGTTGTACGATAGAGGATATTCTTATTAAGTCATAACTTTATGTCTCACTAATTTATAGAGGCAAAAATTATAATAAGTTGCAATGACGCACTTTTTGGTATAATATATCGATTGTTTTTCTTACCAACTTTTAGTAGTAAGTTAGATGGAGAGTACTACAAGTAATAACTGATGACGTAATAAACTATAATTATTTACATGTAAGTTATAACTGACGTAATACTATGTTGATTATGGATTAATCATTATGAACATATATTAATCAAAACATTTAAAAATATTATAGCATTTGAAAGGCATATGAGATTAGTTGTACGTTTCTCATTTTTGTGTCTCATGTTCTATATCAGAATCGAATAATATGTGTTTTCAATTTTAATTTTATATATTTTAATTTAATTGATTCATTTCATCTAAATAGAATATATAATTATTTTTAATATTTAATATCATTTTAAAATTATATTTAAAATTGATAAATTCAAAATTAAAATATAGTATAATTTTTACATTTTTATAATTTATAATATCAATTATGATTTATTACATGCATGGTACTCAAGTCTTCCTCTTTGATCGTGGATATCATCGTCCTAATATAAAATATATAAAAGGTAACTTAATTAGTAATGGAAGAAATAAAGCTATAAATTATATATTATATATATACAGAAATGTTATGTTACATAATATTTTAAGAAATTAGTAGCAATTTGCTACATACTTTATTGATGTTTTGTTAATTACATACTTTAGCACAACAACAAATTAAACTAAGGATTATATGGTATTAAATAATATGTGATTTTTACACTATTTTATTTTCTCATTAATGGCTAAGAAAATTGCTCATTAATAATTGCATTTAACTAATAATTCCAGATTCAGTCTTCATTGCAGGAAGAAGTTGGTCTAATTATGAGTTGTATGATGACACAATCATTCCAGATCTGAAGAAAAGCATGACAATTAATTTTCTTCCTCCAAAAAAGTCCAATAACAGTACACACACATATATATAGGGCGAATCTAATAGGATCCAATTCTTAGGTGTTAAAAGGATTCAATTAGATTTGAACAACTAGAATTTAATATAATTATTATACTAATTAAAATTAATATAATGATTATTTATTATAAGTAAGATCAAATTAGTAATTTATATTATGGAGATCAAATTTAAATTAACAAAATTGGTTGAAATAAACCTAAATTTTAGACACTACGATCAAAAAAATAGAATTAACAAATCAAATAAAATTCAATAAACAAGATAAAGTGCATTTAAAATTTCAAACTCTATCTTTTCCCCTAATTAAGCGGTTGGTACATTATTCAGTTATATATAATAATTAAGCAATATTGTACCAAAAAATAAGCTATGCGATGTTCTAAAATAAGCAATGTAATTATTGATTATAATATATTATAAGTAGAATTATATATAATAATTTAAGCATTATTATACCACAAAATAAGCTATGTGGTGTTCTAAAATAAGCAATGTAATTATTGATTACAATATATTATAATTAGAATTATATATATAATAATTTAAGCATTATTATACCACAAAATAAGCTATGTGGTGTTCTAAAATAAGCAATGTAATTATTGATTACAATATATTATAAGTAGAATTATATATATAATAACTTAAGCATTATTAAATTACAAAATAAGCTATGCGGTATTCCAAAATAAGCTATGCGGTATTCCAAAATAAGCAATGTAATTGTAACATGATTGAGATTTATAAATCATTAATTGATACAAAAGGAAACTCGAATGCTTAATTATGGCAATAGAAAACTTAATAGTTATTAAATTACAAAATATATAATAATTAAGCAATATTAAATCATTAATTCTGGCGGTGAGTTATTATCTCCTTGATAGTTATAATTTATAGCTTAATTTTAGGTATTATTGTTGAAGATATGTATATATTAAATAAGTTAAGATTATAATAACAGTAAATTTACTTTTATAACCTTTAAAATAATAAAATAATAACATAATGTTAAAATAATTGAATAAATTATAACCATAGATCAAAACAAATCAACGAACAGTAATGGATCCTAGTTAACACATAAGGATAAGGTTAACATTTGAACTCTCCTCTATATATATATATATATATATATATTCTCTGACCAATTTAAATAATTTCAAATTTAATAATTTGTTGAAATTGAACTATAAAATTCATAAAATTGACTTGAAACATTATACAATGGTGACTTGAGATGCTGTAGATTATAAGTCATTTTTCACACACTTCCAAATAGTTGCTATCTCAAGAATTTTCAGTAATCTTCAATGTAGCTTTTCTTTAGCCAAAAGCAATGTTTCATAAAGAATATGCATAATTTGTTCCAATTGAATAATCTCATAATCATCCAACAACTTCCATCAAACTTAACAATAAATTAATGGAAATGAGATTGTTATATTTTACTCCAAATATTGTTGTTATATTCTTCAATCCAAGTTCTATGATTTTTTATGGGATTATATCAATTAAAGGGTTTAACAAAAAGTTGCATTTCTTGTCATGCTTTAATTTAATTCCATACTTATTAATTAGTATTTATAATTATCTTTAATATTGATTTTAAATTCATTAGGAAACAATTGAAGGTTCAATTTTAATAACTAATTATTTTTGTATAATAAACTTAAAAAATAACCAACAATATAAAAATAATAAATACTAAATATTTGTTCTAAAAATGTCATTCATTATCCAATTCTACCAATCGCCGCAACCTCACTACCGTTAAGGACATTTATGACATTAACCTCAATAACGCTGAGGACATTACTCTCATCGTTGAATTTGTCGTTTGTAAATGATTATTACGAATTTTTATACGCTCATCGTTGAATTTGTCGTTTGTAAATGATTGTTATGGATTTTAATTTGTCGTTTGTAAATGATTGTTATGGATTTTTATACGCTCATCGTTGAATTTGAATTTGTCGTTTGTAATGATTGTTATGGATTTAACTGCATTTATTTTATTACCATCTATATAACCAAGACAACCGATCCAAATATCCAGACATACAACCAAACACACTCTATCCATTTACCATACTCAACGAAAATTTAATGTCACACAGAGGATGAAGTATATGATGCACTAATTTTCTATCTCAAAAAACCTTACATAAACAATATGCAGAGTATCGTATGTAAATAATTATTATAGCCAATTTTCCATATCGAAATTGATACATCCAAAATAAGGGTCCATAATTTTTTTTCTAAGTTCATCTTTCACTTAAATTTATAATAAATTTGAATATCAATGTTAGTTGTATATTAAAACTAATATTTACCATATACTAATAATTAGACATATATATGTGTGTGTGTGTGAGAGAGAGAGAGAGTTATTAGAATCCACCTTAGTACATTATGGAGTAGTAGTATATTCACCTGAATAGTTTGGATTCATAAAATGGATTGTAGAATCTAGAGAAAAAGGGAAGAAGTGTGACTGTAATAAGATGGGCTAGGTGCAGAAATCTGGAGATGTAGGAAGAAATATTACTGTAATTAGGCAACACTAAACGAGTAAAATTTATTGTACCATCCAGTTTTTAGAGTGGCAATCTGAGTGTGAACACTGGTAATAAATGTAGACACTGTTATTTTTCAATAACCTTAGTAAATAAATGAGGATTAAGCCAAGCCAATAAAACACAAACTCTCTATATAAAGCCAAGCTGTCCCCAACAAGCCCATATTATCATCTGTAAGTACTGTATGTGTGTACTGTTATGGAGAAATTACATCTTATCTCCCTCTGATTTGAGAAAACACAAAATTTAATAAGAATAGCAAGACATTAGAAAAATGGGCATAAATAAAGCCCCGAAACCAAGGGAGTGAGAGTGTGACACCCTCTCCCTCTGTGCCAGTCTGCACTTTGTTTTGTTTACTACTCTCTTCTCTTCTCTCTCTATCTCAGAAAACACACACACACACACACATTGGTCACTCTCTCTCTCTAATAGTCCAACTCTGAAATAGAGGAAACCAGAACTCAGCAGAGGAGTTTTAATGTTGTTCAACAACCTCCCCTGAAATATACTCTCTTTCTCTCTCTCTCTCACTCTCTCACTCTCTGGTTTGTCTGTGAGAGGCTTGAGGGTGTTTTGTTTATCTTAAAGTTTTGTTTGCCCAGATCCATCTCTTCTAGTTTAACCTTTTTATACTTGTTCAAGTGGTGTTTCTTGCGTTTTCAGCGCTTAAACATGAGTAAAGAAGAGTTCTTGAAGATCCAGGTATCTACCTTCCCCTCTCTCTATCTCTCTCTGTTTTATGTTTATGTCTGGGATCAAAGATATTCAACGCATTTAATTTGACTCCAATGTCATGTCATCTCCTAAAGAGCATTCTTTTATCTAGATAGAGTTGATACACAGTTGAAACGCTTCTCCTTTCTTCAATTTACTTTCTTTTTCATTTGTTTTCCTCTTTGCGTAATAAAGTTTGGAACTTTAGTCTCTGTTTTATTTGGTTTTGCTCAGACTTGCGTGCTGAAAGTCAATATACACTGTGATGGGTGTAAGCATAAAGTCAAGAAAATCCTCCAGAAAATTGACGGTATAATTTATCACTTCATATAATTACTGCATTTTTGTAAAATGACACAAAGTTGAGTGAAGTGAATGATGATGTGTTGTGGGATAGGCGTTTACACCATTAAAATCGACTCGGAGCAAGGGAAGGTGACTGTTTCCGGCAATGTGGACCCCTCTGCCCTCATCAAGAAACTTACTAAAAACGGAAAGCATGCTGAAATTTGGGGCACCCCCAAGCCTAACCCCAAGTCTCCTCAACTTTCCGACAAAGCTGCTGATAAGAACAAGCCCCACCAACCCAACAAGGGCGGCGGCGGAGGAGGTGGAGGTGGAGGTGGACCACTGTCGCAGGGGATGAACCCACAGTTGCAGCAGCAGTTGCAGCAGCTGCAGCAGATGAAAGGGTTTCAAGATCTGAAGCTGCCGCCGCAGTTCATGAAGGATATGAAGCTGCCGCAGCAGCCGATGGGAGGCAATCCGAATCAGAAGGCGGCGACGATGAAGATGGACTTGGCGGAGGATGATGACGAAGGGATGACCGATGATGAGTTCGACGACTACGATGATGACGAGGACGACGATTACGATGAGGAGGATGACGATTTCGAGGATGACGACGACTCTCCGCCGCCGCAGAGTAAGATGAAGAGCATGATGCCGCCTCCGAACCTGGTTATGCCTCCGAATATGATGAATGCACAGCAGGCGCAGCACATGATGAAGGCGGCGGCTGCTGCTGCTGCTGCGAATGGCGGTGGTAATGCAAAGAAGGGTGGCGGTGGCGGAGGTATACCGGCTCAAATGATGAATATGAATCTTGGTGGTGGTGGCGATGGAAAAGGTGGAGCTAAGAAAGGTGGTAATGGGAATGGTGGGAATCAAAATCAAGGGGGTGGAAAGGGTGGGAAGAACGGTGGTGGCCAGCCGCATTTGGGCGGCGGCGGCAAAAATGGAGGCGGAGGTGGTGGGGTTGCAAATATCAACACTTCTATTGGGAATGGAGGCAAGAAAGGAGGTGGAGGAATGAATGATGGTCCTCATGGCATGCCACCAAACATGATGTCCATGACTGGTGGTGGTGGTGTGGGCCCAATGGGGCAAATGCCCAGGGGCCAAATGGGTACTCTACCAATGCATCAAATGAGCAATTTTCCCGCCGTGCAAGGCCTTCCGGCGATGAACGGCGCCGGAAACGGAGGCGGCGGTCCCGGGTACTTCCAAGGCGACCAAATGGCTGCCAGCAGCCCCTTCTACCAGCAGCAGATGGCAGCAACGATAATGAACCAGCAACGCCCTGTAGCTGCAGGCGGCTCCAATGAGAGATTTCATCCGATGATGTACTCTCGGCCACCACCGGCAGTGAATTACATGCCCCCATACCCACCCTACCCATACGCAGCCCCACCGGGCGAGCGGGCGGATCAGTACTCAATGTTCAGCGACGAGAACACGTCCAGCTGCAGTGTGATGTGAGGCGGTGCTGTGCCCCAACTCGCCGAAGCTCGGCGGCGAGTGAAGGGAGTGAGTGGTTCACAGTTGATAGTTTGATGATGACTTTGCTGGTCTTGATGCCATAATATACCTGGAAATGGTTTTTTACTTGTTTACTTTGATCATTTTTTTTCGCCCTTATGAATCCCTAATGAAGTTTTAGATTAGTGTTTCATGATAGGAAGTTTATGTGATAGATGATATAATATATATTTAAAAAGCCTTTAGACATTGAAATGTGTTTTATGATGTTTATATCTTCAGAAGCATAAATAAAATCAAAGATGATGGGATTTTAACAATTGTCTCTTAAATCCAATTCTCATTTGGCCTCTCTATTGATTATGGTTGTATTTATTTTTTGAAATAGTACTCTCTCTCCCCTCTTTTGATTAAAATTTTTTCCATTTTTTGATAATTAGAAAAAATGACTTTTGAGTAGAATATACGTAATTCACACTGCAGAATCCAAAACTAAATGGGATTGCACTAAATCATCCAAATATAATAAACTAGAATGTTTCTTGAATTCTAGATACATGAATTAATTGTGGGATGTTGGAATTGAAGAATTTCATTCAGTTTTTCCTTCTCTTTTTCTACTTGATAAGTTACTAAGTTACTTGTTACTAGTTGTTGTGGAGTAGATAGAGTGGTACAGTGGTGGCCTTTGAAATGATTGAAATGCATTCTTCCACTAAAAGAGTATGTGGAGCGTGATTGAAAATTATGGAGGGAGGAAGAGTGGCATATGTAATAATTTCACAACATTTAGGGTCCATTCATTGATGAAGAATTGGGACCCAACACACACACACATACCATGCCTAAAATATTGTGTGTATCTATTCATTTATTATAGAGATGAGGGAACTATTATTGGTTTTGGTGTAAAGCCAATCCTCTGCATGTGCAAATTGTACTTCGCAAATAAACACACATTAGCCACTCCTCTCATTCAAATATACCAACTCATTATTTCTTCACTCAATAGTCAATATATTCTACTACTACTATTTAACAATATCTATTAATTATAAAATTAAAAATAAAATAATAGATCTCATCATGTTTTAAGAGTTAATTATTTTCACCATTCTTTCTATTTCACTAAAATTTACATATTTGATGAAAATAGGTCAGTTTTACTGACAAAACCTAACTATGTCACGGTAACAACAAACTTGACAACTCAATCATAGGATGTTGTAAGACCTTATAATTCTCAACTCCAATCTCAGAAAACAAATCGGATATGTCTAAATTGCAGAAGATGTTAAGATTGCATATGAATTTGTATATTAAATTGTTTGTAGATAGAGAACGTTGACTCCGCTATCACTTTAATTTCCACGATTAGGCAATATATAATTAATTCCCCATCACATCCATTATACTATAGACTAATGCTCCACCGCGCCCGGTTGACACATCTTAACGCGCTCACGATTGATGTCACGTCATTGTCACATCAACATGCGAGTCACAATATTTTAAATTTTTTGTTAATTTTATTTTTATTATTATTATTTTGTATTGAATAATATTAAATTATACCATAATCAATAAAGACTAGTCGGAAAGTGATAATTAATAAAAAAATATATTAAAATTTTACTCCCTCCGCCACTAAACTTATTCTCACTTTGACTGGACAAGAGTTTTAATATATTTCTTTTGACTTTAATGATGATATGTAGTGAGTGTAATTAGGGTCTCACTTCATATATTATTTTAAATTGTGTTGTGTGTAATTAGTGGAATTTGAATCCTACATAATGTATTATTATAAATTGAGTTGTGTGTTGTGAGTGTGGTGGGTCCACTACTATAAATAAAAAGTTTAAAGTGAGAAGAAATTTTGTGGACGGACGAAAATAACAAAATGAGAACAAGTTTCATGGACGGAGGGAGTAATATTTATCTATAACATGTCACATCATTCGTGGGCATTAACCCCGTCCGCGGCGGGCGGGTGAGCATTTTCGCTATACTATATATTATTACCTCAATTAGTCTACCAGTCATAGTTATACTAATCTTTTCCACTATGAGATTGAACCCTTCATATCTTGTGTACTATTTTCAACTAAATTATTTTCAACTAAATCAATGCATGTGAGAGTGTACTTGTTTGCAAATATACAATATTTTGCTCCCTTCGCTCGTGGCTAACTTAATTAAATAAAGGGGCATGATTTTTTAAAGAAACAAAAAAAGACATCGGTGCATACGTGATTATATTATATACTTAAACTAATATAACTTGTTTCCCATGTTTTATATAAAGCACCTCAAATATTTAAGGGTTTTTCGAAGGAAAAAAAATCCCCAACTTAGTCACTTCATATCAAATATATATAATACTTAAACGATCATACTATTTTGGGATGGAACGAGTATAAAGTAGATAATAATTTAAGATGTTTTTCGTTATTAGTCCCTCAAGAATTATGTATTGTTGGTTATGTTTATAGTGAATTTTGGTTGTATATAGTATTGTGCAGCATGTGAATTAGTTATGGAAATGGGACCAATGATTGTTGCGTTGGAGTGTAGAGTGTGGGTTAAACATATTACACATGCCCAATTAATGCTATGAGCCTATGATTATAGGTAATAGGGTATGTATATAGTACAATTTCGATGGATTTTAAGTGATTGTTCACTTTAGGTGGATGCAATATTTATCAATTGAATGTTACTACGCCTTGCCACATCTATTATTGCTCGCATTAGTCACGTTCTAATACTTACTATATATCTATCCATCCCTTCATATGAGAACTAAACCTAGTGTGAAAATAGAACTTAATCTGAATCACTGATTTATGTACGATGTACAATTGTTCTCGTGTTCTCACGCAATGATTATTTCTGAAAAGAAATGTATATAATGTTTGGTTAGAATATGGACATTAATGAGGAGTTAAATTAAGGGAAGCATATATAGATGGTTATTAATGTAAGAATTGTTTTATGTATAACCTCCAACACCAACCCCAACATGATACTACAGATATATATATGGTATGTAATGTAGTTGAAGAATTGAATAGTGGGAGAGAATGATGATAATAATATGACAAAGACAGGGTAACAGCTTCATGCTTATAGTAAATGGAACTAACTGGAACTGTATATTCACAAGAAAAATCTAACTAATAGAGGAGGAGATGAGTAGTATAATAAAAATATTAAAATTAGTACTAGTATCGAATTGAATTATGGTGACCAGTCCAGTCCAGTCCAGTCCAGTCCAGTCAAGTCTAGTCTTTTCAGATGAATTACTACTACTAGTAGTACTAGTACTAGTAGTGTAGTATGTAACGATCATAAAAGAGTGTTGATCCGGTGTGGGCGACCCCCACCCTTCCTTTTCTACTCTGTCCCTTCTCTTCTTAAATGACCCCCTTGCCCCTTCCCCTCTCCCCTTTCTAAAATACTAACTACTTTCTATCTATAACTGCACAAATAAATTGGAATTTCATATCACTATCACCAATCTGGATCCACTTCAATTTTTTACACTATTTGATCTCTAGTTTATATTTCCAGATTCAGAATTGGTTCATAATTTCATATATGCTTCATGTGAAATTTGTGTACCTCCCTAAATAATACTCCCTCCGTCCCACTTTACTTGACACGTTTTATATTCAACTGAGTGTATTATAATAATAAAACGTGTCAAGTAAAGTGAGACGAATGTAGTATTAAGTTATATTTAATATCTAATCTCATGAGATGAGTATTATATTTTAATACCAAACATAGTCTTAATATTATATATTACTCCCTCCGTCCCACCAAATTAGACCACTTTTCCTTTTTGGTCCGTCCCACCAAATTAGACTAGTTTCTATTTTTAGTAAAAGAAAGGTGCATGGGAGTTCGTGCCACACTAATACACTACAACACTTAAATAAACTAATACACTAACAAACAAGAATATTGGTATTCGTGCCAAAAGCAATGTGGCCTAATTTCGTGGGACGGAGGGAGTATATTTCATGTTCAATATATGTTATTATTGAAGATTGTGAAAATGAAGAACAAATTTGTACAATTGATATGGTATTAAATTTACTTTATTGTATTAAGGGCTCGTTTGGTAGCCCTGATATGCCATGTTAGATACTTTTTATCTTGTCTAATCTTGCGTTTGGTAGCAATTTACAGAATTGCTCTGGCCCGTGAGTAATAGAAAGCCCGACACTAAATCCACTATTTCCTCAAGATTTGAAACCTACAGAGGGGGTGATATTAAATCCAACCTATTTCAACAGTAGAAAGCGGAATATTTTTCTCCCTAAATTGCCCTTTTTAAAATAGAATCCAAACGTCTGCACACAATCGACGCCTCACTTCTCTCATCTTCTCACCTTCTCATCTTTTCACCTTTTCATCTTCTGCTCACACAAAGTTCTTGGAAGTAACCTTCTCACCTCCTCATAAAGTCTACGATTTGCGAATTTGGGAGTGAGAATCAAATTTTTGGATGATATATAATGAATATGTTTTTATGTAATTTTTCAAATTATTCAAATTCTTGTATTATACGGACCTCAAATTCTTCAAATTCTTGTATTATCGGCTTCTGGGCGCCTCTAATTCTCCATCTCTCCATCTCTTATCTAAATCTCCATCTCTCCATCAAATTCTTTAAATTCTTCAAACCTCCATCTCTATGTTACCACCGTCAGTCGACGATGGTGAGAAGCAACAAAAGCAACATTGAAAAAATTGAAGATTGAATTATTGGGCCGTGAAGCAATTGGAAGAATTGAAAAATTGAAAACTGGGTCGTGAAGCAATTGGAAGCTTGGAAATTAAAGATTGAATTACTGGGTCGTGAAGCAATTGGAAGAATTGAAAAATTGAAAACTGGGTTGTGAAGCAATTTGAAGCTTGGAAATAATTAGAAAATGGAAGATTTGGTGAACCCATGAATAAATTGGAAAATTGGGAAAGAATGGAAAGGATTTAAGCATTGGAAGATAAGAGAGGGCAAATTTGTAATAGCACCACTTTATCTAAGGTTTAAACATTTCTACCAAACAACATATAAATTTTATCTCACTTTTTATCTTATCTACCAAACACAAACCCATATTAAACTTAACTCCTCATATCCTAACTCCCCATACTAAATTTATCCTATCCCACTATATCCTATCATGTCTACCAAATGGACCCTAAAGATTTTAAACTTTGATTTTGATCGTGATTATTTACACACGACTCTTATTGACACATTAATGGTCGCAAAACTATTTTATAATGTTATAACTTATTTTGGATTGTTATATTATTTTATAAAAATTATAGTGCTATTTTAATTTGGTGTTTTGGTACTGTGGGTTTAAATTATTATGATTTTATCATCAATATTTAATATATTTAAGAATTGGGTTGAATCCGTGGATTTGTGAATCTCATGGATCTAGATCAGATCTGGATTAAAGTAAAAAAAAAAAAAACGAATTTGGATTTGGATCAACTCAAATACTAATCATTGTCGTCTCTACAAAGAAAAATGTTGCATTATAGCAATGGAATAGTGATTTGATGTTGTAAAAACATGGGTTGTAAATTATATATGTTTAATTTACAGAATTCGAGAAAGATTGAAAAAGGAAAGAGGAAGAGAGAGAAAGGAAATATAATTTTCTATTGCTTGCTTGACTTCTAGGCCAAACCATACATGATATTGGTTAATTTGCAAAATAACATAAGTTTGGGAATAAAAGAGAATAAACATAACTTCCCAAAATACATCTTAGCCCTTCACGTGTACTAATAAGATCATTCCAATATAATCAACTTATATGCCTACATGTCACACATCAGCTCCCTTCACTTGGTCAACCATCTCCAGCCATTTCTCCCATCTTCTCCACCTTCTCCATCCTGAAAACCTCCCCTCCTCCACCATGGATCACCTCAACACAATCTTGCACAATAATACCCTTCTCAGAAAGATCCTTTTCCCCAAGGATCGAATTTTGGAAATTTCTTGCGAATAAAGGAGAAATTCTCCCAAGAAGTAAAAGTATTGTTCGATGACTCCCATAGAACCAAAACTTGAGTAACAGATTGATTTCTCCTAAAAATTTCTCTTTGCTGCAGGATACGAACCGGAGAAACCACAAATATGCCATCTTGGTCAGCCACTGGAAGTTCTTTGCAAGGATTAATGGAAGGACGCAAGACCTTCTTCAACAAGGAGACATGGTGTATCTTCGCTCATTCGGGTAACTGTAAACGGTAAGCAACCTTTCCAATCTTCTCAATAACTTGGAATGGTCCATAGTACTTAGCTGAGAGTTTAACATTCCTGCGTATGTATATACTGAATTTTTCCTAAAAGACTGTAGCTTTAGGAATACCCAATCACCCACAAGAAACTCTCTTTTCACCCTATGCTTGTCTGCATAAACCTTCATCCTGTTCTGGGCTTGAACAAGATTGTGCTTTAGCTCTTGCAGCACCAATCTCCTCTGAGCCAATAATTCATTAGCTTCTTCATTTCGCAGTGGCAAGAATTGTTGAATGGTATGTAAGGGTGGTACATGTCCATACAAGGCCTCAAAGGGTGTAGCTTTGAGCCCACTGTGACAGTTGGTATTGTACCAAAACTCAGCCAAGGACAACTATTTCAGCCACAACTTAGGATTTTGATGCACCATACACCTTAGATATGTCTTTAGACACTGATTAACTCGCTCAGTCTGCCCATCTGATTGTGGGTGATAAATAGATGTCATATCAAGTTAGTACCCATTCCTCTGAATAATTCCTTCCAAAACTAGCTGGTAAACACCTTGTCTCTTTCAGTAACAATGCTAATAGTAGCACCATGCAACTTGTTGACATTATCCAGGAACACCTTAGCAATAGACTGTGCAGTGAATGGGTGTGATAGTGGAATGAAATGACCATATTTAGTTAACCTATCCACAACCACCAAAATAACACGTTTACCTCCAGACTTAGGTAAACCTTCAATGAAATCCATAAAAATATGGGCCCATGCCTGATCTGGAATAGGTAAGGATTACAATAACCCTAGATAAGGAACAACAATAGCCTTGCTTCTACCACAGACCTCACAGCCTTGCACCCATTGGTGAACATCCTTGATCATAGAAGGCCAGTAAAAGATCTTTTTCAATCTCTCATAAGTTCCTTTTTCACCTGATTGTCCTCCATAGCCATTATCATGCATTTCCTTAATAAGATCTTGCCTTAGTGTTTTAGTAACACCAATAACCAATATGTCTTAATATTTGAGTAGATCTCCACAAATAGACCAAGTTGGTAGGGAATGAGCTTGGATAGTGAGTTGCTGAAAGACTTTCTCTAATAGACTATCACCCTTATAACTCTCCACCACCTGTTTCATCCAAGATGTAACCATGGTAGTAATAGCTGCAGTTTCAGTTGGAGGAATATCTCTTCTGGATAAGACATCAGCTGCCTTATTCTCACTGCCTTTCTTGTAGTAAATTTGATAGTCATAGCCCAACATCTTCACCATCCACTTCTTTTGTAATGGACCACACCTTTTGATCTAACATCTTTTCTAAGGCTTGTTGATCTGTCTTGATAACAAACTTCCCTTGAAAATAGTGCCTCCATCTTTGAACAACCATAACAATTGCTAGGAACTCTCTTTCATATACAGATAGAGCTTGATTCCTAGGACTCAACTGCTTACTCAAAAAAGAAATAGGTCTTCCCCTTTGCATAAGCACAACACCAATACCAGTACTACTTGCATCTGTCTCCAAAATAAAAGGAACAGAGAAATCAGGTAAGGCCAACACTAGAGTGGTGGTCATTGCCACTTTCAATTCCTGAAATGATTGCTCTGCTTCCTTGTTCTAAGTAAAAGCTCCCTTTTTAAGAAGAGTTGTTAAGAGTTTGCTAATGAATTCATACCCCTTAACAAACTTCCTATAATACCATGTAAGACCAAGAAACCCCCTCAGCTGCTTAAGATTATGAGGGTCTGGCCAATTTTTCATAGCCTCTATCTTCTCAGGGTCTGTAGACACCCCACTTGCAGATATGATATGCCCCAAAAATCCCATCTGTTGCTTCCCAAAACTACATTTGCTCCTCTTTGCATATAGTTTGGGTTGCCTCAATAGACTTAGAACCATATATAGATGTTCATAGTGCTCCCTAGGGTTCTTGCTATAGATGAGGATATCATCAAAAAATACAAGCACAAACTTCCTTAAATATGACCCAAACAATTGATTTATCAAATATTGAAAGGTGGTTGGGGCAGCCCAAAGGACATCACTAAAAACTCATAATGGCCATGATGAGTTCTAAATGCTGTTAACTCTCTATGTGCTGGACCATTAAAATCTGGAAATAACCAGACCTAAGGTCAATTTTGGAGAAAAACTAACTTCCATGGAGTTCATCAAGCAACTCCTCTATCACTGGTATATGATAATTATGTTTGATTGTTAGGCTATTAAGATACCTATAATCAACACACATCCTCTAGGTAGCATACTTCTTCTTCACCAAAGGAACTGGAAAAGCAAATGGACTAGTACTATGTTGTATAAATCCAGTATCCAAAAGCTTATTCAAAATCTTTTCTATCTCAGCTTTCTGATCATGTGAAACTCTGTAAGGAAATTGTTGCTTTGGTGTACTCCTGGCTTTAATAAGATGTGATTTTCTGCACCTCTCACTGGTGGCAGCCCTTTAGGTACCTCAAACACTTCAACATATTCCTTGAGAAGTGATTCACAATCAGTATCCTCCTGCCCTTCATCTTCATTGACCTTCACTCAGTATAACTCTTCAATAAGGTTAGAGTCCTTAGTAAGCATTAAGCTCAAGCTATGCCCTGAAATCCAGTGGCACTGCCCCTTCTCAATTATTGCTTGCAACTTAATACACTTTCCATTCCAGGTAACTCCAATAACCATGTTTTCATAATCCAATTCAATAGGTGTACAAGCTTTTAGCTAATCTCCTCCCAAAATCATATCACACCCTTCAATGTTAAGAACTCTAGGTGAAAAGTGGAAGACATGCTGTTGTATTTTCCATCTAAACCCATCTACCTTCTTAGAGCTGACCATATTATTACCATTATCAACCTTCACCAACATAGGTTGTATAGCCTTGGACTCACATTTTAAATGATTGACAGTAACTTCATTGATGAAGCTTATGGTATTGCCTAAATCAATTAAAATACTTATCCTATGTTTGTCAACTTCTCCCATAACTCTCATAGTAGTGATAGCTTTTTCTCCCTTTAATGAGCTAAGAGTTAATTGAATCTCTTCTACCACAGGTTATTCCCCTTGGGCATCAGCAGTACTGTCAAGCTGAAAGAGATCAAATAGAACCTCCTCCTCCTGCTCTGTCATAATGAAGTATGATATCCTTTGTTTACATCTAAGTCCTGGTGTGTACTTCTCATCACAATTATAGCAAATACCTTGTTCTCTCCTTGCATTCATCTCAACAGATGTGAGATATTTCAATGGTGTTTTGCCTGGCACTTGTAGAGCTTTGCTAGGTGTTGGTGAAATAACCTCTGCCTTCCTGTGTTGCTGGTTCATATAGATAGGTTTACTAGGCATCTTCATTTTCTTAGCCAGAGCATCCAGTTTATTAACTTGTTCATTGCCCAACTCTATGGCTTCTTCCACTGTGGTTGGCTTGAACATTCTCATAGCTGACTGGAGCTTTGCACTCAACCCACTAATAAAACTTGTCATGAAGTATTTTTTGTGAAATCAACCATTCCAGTTAGTTGCAAACATGCCCTTAACTCCTTAAACGTAATAACATAATCAATATAGCTCCCTTGTTGAGTGAGTTTGTTAAATTCCCCAATAATCCTAGCATCTTTCAAGTCCTCAAACCTTGCAGATACTAAATCCACAAAGTTAGACCATCCCAATTCAGGATGCCTTGCAGCCACATGTTGATACCACAACTCTGCTTTGCCCTCAAAATACTTAGTTGCTATCCTAACCCTTTGATTATCAGGAATATTTGGGATTAGAGAAAATAATTTTGGCATTTAAGCATCCATGATCTAGGGTTAGAACCATCAAACTTAGGGAAATCCACCTTAGGCAGTGGACTAATTATGCCTCCAGAACTACCCATCCCCAATTTTGGCTTATAACCCGTGTATTCACCATGAGAATCATCATCATATGGACCTAATATTGATCCCTTTCCCTTGCCTAAATTAGTCAATTGTAATTGCAATTTGTCAAAGTCTCAATAATGAAATCAAATTTACCATTAATTCCAGTGATCTGTTCTTGCAGTTTGAGTTCTGATGCCTCTCTTTTGGTTGTTTCTTCATGCAGGACATGTTCCAGATGTTTTTGTGCTTCCAAAAGCTCACGAACTCTCGTCCCTCAGCCATGATCCGATCGTTGGCTCTGAATACCAACTGTTGTATTATAGCAATGGAATTTGATGTTGTAAAAATATGGGTTGTAAATTATATATGTTTAATTTGCAGAATTTGAGAAAGATTGAATAAGGAAAGAGGAAGAGAGAGAAATGAAAGATAATTTTCTATTGCTTGCTTGTCTTCTAGGCCAAACTAACCCTAATACATGATATGGGTTAATTTGCAAAATAACATAAGTTTGGGAATAAAAGGGAATAAACATAACTTGCCAAAACACATCTTAGCCCTACACGTGTACTAATAAGATCATTCCAACATAATCAACTTATGTCTACATGTCACACATCAGCTCCCTTCACTTGGTCAACCATCTCCAGCCATTTCTCCCATCTTCTCCACCTTCTCTAGCCCGACAACCTCCCCTCCTTCACCATGGATCACCTCAACACAATCAACACAATCTTGCACAACAAAAAAACATATGAGTTTGACCCAAATATATGTTTTAATAATACTTCTTTTGACTTTCTATTACTTACCCACAAATGTCAGAATGTACTTAATTATAATTTTGATGAAAAATCATGCTAAAAATAATGGAAGATAGGAAACACCTTAATTTTGTGTGATATTGTGTAGTTAGTTGAATTTGAGAGCTAGTCAATTTATTATTTTTAATGGAATTGTGTATATATATTAGGAATAATTGTCTATAAATACATGAGCTATTCACATTTTTTGATATTGCACACAATCTATAAAATTTGACTCCTAATACACGAACTAACGATTTGTTGTAATTTAATACATCGGGCTTAATTCAGTCAAAATTAGAATTATTTGGGTCCAATTTGTCATGTCATCAGCTAACATGGACAACTTTTTCTCTCTTTTTTCTTAGCGATAATTGCTTCTAAATATAAGAGTTATTCACATTTTCTGGTATTACACACGATCTATAAAAAAAAATTATATTTATTTTTTAATAAGAAATATATATAAATTTTAAATATTTTATATATATAATTAATAAGAAATATATAAAATAGTTTTCACACTTATTTTTATTTATGAACTTGAGATTGAATTAATAAATTATTACTCCACCTGTTCCTTAAAAACATGCACATTTTGCCATTTTGGTTCGTTCCTCATAAATATGCATCTTTTATTTTTGGATATTTATTACACTTTTTTTGTGGGTCTCAATCTTCATTACCATTAAAGTCAACTATATTTTAATATTTAATAAAACCTTTTTGTGGGTTCCAATTTCCACTACCATTTAAATTAATTATATCTTAACAATTAATAATACTTTTACCACTTAAGTTAACTACATTTTATTAAAACTTTGCGCCGGGTCAAATGGTGAATGTTTTTAAGGAATGGAGGGAGTATATTATAAACTGATTTTTAGTATATATTTTTATTGTGCATTGAGAATATTTAATACTAAGATATGTTTAATTATGTAATTTTTTTTTCAAAAATTATTGTTGAACATTAAAAAAAATACTTCATTCGTCTCATTATTAAATGCATGTTGCTTTTGGACACATTTATTAAGAAATTGATTTTTTGTGTATAAAGTAGTGGGGCCCAATAAAGTTGACTAACTTTTTAAGAGTCAAATATTTCCTTTTTGGTAACAAGCCATTATTATTGAGATACCCTAATATAACAAATATGTCATAAATAATCGGACGAATGGAGTAATATGTATAACATGAAACAAAAAATATGAATTAATTTATTTTTTTCGGGTCGGACCAGACCCGGAGCCTGGGTTCTGGATCTCGAGGATTTTCTCAACCGGATCAGTCCACCTTTTTAAAAAATTTCGGATTTTCGGTTCTAGCAGGTTGGTCCGGATCCGGCCCGTTGCTCACCTCTAGTGACCTTGAAAGTTTAGAAAAAGTGAAAATAAGTTGTATATTTGATGACATGGCAAATCGGGTCCAAATAATTCTAATTTTGACTCAAGTGAACCCAATATATTTAATTACTACAAATCGATAGTTCCTGTATTAAGAATCATATTTTATAGGTCATTTGCAATACCAAATTTCTAGTTACAAGCAATTATTCAACCCTTTATATTATGTAAAGTTTGTACGTATCTCATTTGAATTTGAATTTAAATTTTATTTTTATTTAAGTTGTGTTAATTGAATATGGTATTTCCAACTAATATAAATAGCAAAAGTATGATTAACAAAAATATTTGTGTTGAGTATTAATAATACGATCACAATTGATATGGTATGATATAAAAATAAATAATAAATTTTTGATAAAAGTAAAATTATTCAAATAATATAATTAGAATTTATTAATTAAAATATAATTTAATTATTATTTAATACAAATAACATAAAAATAAAATTATATATATATATATATATATATATTTATGTGATATTATGTGAAATTGTCATAAACCGTAAATATATTAATAAATGCATGACATATGTTCGACATTCGATGGTAGATTAATAATTTTACAATGCATTTTTTTAGTCTTGTAGTCAAATTATGACTCACCACACAATGCATTATTATAAATTATCATAAATTAAATTTAGTTTTATTATGGACTTGAACTTGAAGCCATGTTCTCATAGTTATATAGGACGGTATACTGGAGCTACTACAGCCTAGGAGTTCGAGTTGTTCTTGCCTTCGGTTTTATGAAGCGTAGTTATAATATAAATCGGGAAGAACGATTTATTCTATTGACGTAATATTCATTTCACTTATAGTGGCCAGATGAGCCGTTTCATTATCAGGCTTAAACCAAAATTTGAAAAAAAGAAAACATTACATGTGCTCATTGACACCTTCACACCTATATAAGTTAATAAATATAGGTCTATGTTTGGTTTATTAGATAATATAGTATCAAGACTCAATCTTAGATTTGTATCTAAGATAAAATTTATCCTACGTAGCTTTTTACTTAAATTTTAAGTTTTATCTTGCAAACCGAACTTCCTTGTAAGGAACTAGAAGTCGGTTAGTTGTTCAATGGAGGCTATAACTACACTATACTTAAAAGTATTGAGTGAGAAACAGAGAAGGAAAGAGGATTGATCCCCAACCTAGGAAATAGATTGGGAAATAGAGAAGATATGAGGTTAGATTTCATTCATTTCTCTCATAGACAACCCCAAAATTTAAGTCTAATTAATAACGTTCGCGACATGTGAGAGATCAATTTTATATGGTATAATAAAACGTAAAAGATGTGAATCAAACTCGAAAAGGTAAAAAAATAATTTGTATCTAATTAAATCAAAAAGTGGGAGATCATAGTTTGACTGTACATATTTTCTTTTCATGAGCTTAGAATTGAGTCGATATAACTTTAATAAATCATGTGGAGTAGTAACTTTATTATTCAAAAATACACGGACACTATTTTTCGATAAGGGTGCGTTTGGTTTCGTAGTTGAGATGAATGTGAATAACTATTATTAGTGTGAATAGTGTTACTGTTACACCAACATAAATAATTTGTCCAATATGAAATGATAAATATTAGGGGTAGATAAGGCACTTTACCTATCAAATATGAGATGAAGGGATATTATTAATATTATTTACCTTCATCTCATATACCAAACGCAGCCTAATAGGAAAGAGGTTGAAATTTTATATGGTCGCTCAGTCCTATTATTAATGCTTCAATTTTCATTTACGTCCTTTCTACTGATTTTATTAAAAATAAAATATTTCTAAAAAAAAGTGTAAGAGCATCCATAATGGGAGTCTAGAGACTTACGATAACAATTTCGTAAATAAAATGAATTTTTTGTGGGGGGTCTACAGTTTTTAGAGAGTTTATGTTGGTTTCCTACAGTGGAGGCTCTCTACTTTTCGGGGCTCTCAACTTTAATTTATAATTATTTGATATATATTTAAGAGTTAATTCTAGATAATAGTCATACAAGATTGTGAAAGATAAATACTAACCACCAACATAATAGTATATAAATTCTAACCATTTTTTAATTTTTGGGATAAAAATACCCTTTTTAAATACTCCCGGCCGTATCCCCACATTATAGGTATGAATGATATGATTTTAATGATTCATATCATTCATACGTGATGTGTATGAATAATATTATACATGTATGAAAGATATGAATCATACTTAGCAAACGAGATTTATACTCAAAAGGCTAAAAAACGAAAAATTCGTCGATTAAAGAAATTCCACCACCACTAATATCACCATCAAAATTTATTTCACAACCAAAAAAATCGAAACCACACCACTAACAACAACAAATGATCAAAATCAAAAATCAAACCACACCAACAAAAAACTCAAACAAATAATATTTAGATATTGTGTATGAATGGTATGATTTTAGTGATTCCTACATGAATTGTATAAATTTTACTACATATGTATGAAGAGTATGAATCATACCTAGCAAACGGGATTCATATTCAAATTGTTAAAAATGAAAATTCTGTAAGTTAATTTATAAGGGTATTTTTGACAATTTGCAATAAAATGGTTATAATTTATATTTATGTTGGTGGCTACTATTTATCATTCACTATCTTATTTGACTATTTTATATTTTGACTCTATACTTAATTTGGAAAAAAATAAAATAAATAAATACAAAAATAAATTAAATATTTTTTTGAGTAATATATTAATTTATTTAAATAAATGACATATTTTAGAAATTAAAATTTCATTAATTTTAATTTCAAATACAAAATTCAAGAATTTAAAACACACGGAATTAAAATATATGAAAAGAAACTAAAAAACATACTTAATCTAAAGAACCGAATCGAGCATAGATTTTCTTCGATTAAATCATGCTCGAGCATCTCATGAGCACGCCTATCTTGGAGGGACGCCGAACGCTCCATGTAGTCCTTGAATTTATCATTGACACCGGGAGTAGCTTTTTCGGCTGGAGTCGAGGAGGAGCTTGCTTCGATCTTCGGTGCCCAATTCGTCGCATGTGGACCTTCGTCTTCAATAATCATGTTGTGCAAAATAATGCAAGCATACATGATGTCGGATAAATGCTCACAAAACCAAAGGCGTGCCGAACCTGAAGATGTAAGAAAAATGAAATGAAGCGTGGTATATATAGATGTAGATCATTTAAATAATTAATAATTAAAAAATAATTTTACAAAAAAACAATATATATATATATATATAAAATAGGGTGGGCACTCGGGAGTCCCCCACCCACAGAGGCATATCCGCCGAAGATTCTTGAGGCCAACGTCTGCCTCGCGTTCCAGAGCCCGAGCTTCCGCACCCCAACGCCGCAATGGCAGCCTCCTGCCTCGCCTCCCGAGCCCGCCTGCCCGTCTCTTGCCCGATGGATTCCCTAGCTAACCCGCTACGGGTGCTCTAAGTCATACTTTCTTTGTTTCAGTATTATTGGCTCCGTTTAATCAAAACTGTAAATATTTTACTGACTTTTAAAGTCAAGAATAATAAGATAGAGAGAATATTATTTTTATATTTTTAAATATTTTATAGTAATATAATTTTCTAATAATATTGATATATTAATAGTATGACGTTGAAGTATAAAATGGTACTCCATGTTAAAAGAAAACAAACTGCTACTGTGCTCTTTGACTATCAATTCAGTTGACTCTTATAGTCGCTAATGTATCCTTCACTCTCATTAACCTTGACATCTTTTTTTTCAGCATGGTTATTAACAAAAGTGTATAAAACATTATAAGAATGATAAAAGTAATATACTCTACACCTTTTTAAGAGATAAATTTTACTATTTTTGGAATGTATATGGGACGTCTCAATAAGAAAAATGTGTCAAGTTTAATGGGACGAAAGGAGTACATAATTTGGATTTACTGTATTGTAATTTTATTTAATAGTATAATTAAATGGATTGTGTCAAGTGTACTCAGTACGTAAGTTTTGAAATGATAAAATACTTCACACATAGTAGAGAAAATAATTTCTTTAACAATTGTTACTATATATATATATATATATGGTTAAGAAAAAAAATAGTCGATTCAGAAGAATAATATAAAACATATCTATCTATGAATGTGTGTTACTTTAGTGATAAAATAATATAATTATTTAAGAAATTGAAAGTCGTATATTTAAATTACACAACCACTAAATCAAGGTACATCTATTACTGTATGAAAACAAAACATAAAGTCAGTTACTTATAGTCTACTATTTTTGTTTTACAATTATATTAAATTTAAATGATATGTTGCTCACATTCATTACATTTCAATCAATTAAATATAGTCCACTATTTTTGGTTTAACAATTCCACTATTTTTAATTTTACAATTATATTTAAATTTAAATTAAATTAATTTAAATGATACTTGCCCATATTCACTACATTTAAAATTATAGACCACTATCTTTGAATTTACAATTATACTTAAATTAAGTAAATTTACAACATTAATTTAAACACCAACAATCAAACATGAGCATCATATTCATTTTTGGGCAGTTTTACTATTACATTTTAATTAAATTTAATTAATTTGAATTAATTATATGTTTCCTACATTTTAGATTTCAGTTATTTTTGCTAAAAAAAATTACCCACTAACTCATAATGATCAGTCCACTTACAAATTAACGGTAACTACAATTTTTCCCTTTATAAATACATATGATTTGTGGGGATCCATATTTTTATGCAGCATAAACAACGATATACTAAAAAAAAACACAATACGGAGAAAACACGGCACGGAAGAAAGCATGGCTCCTTTCTTTGGCTTGATCAAAGATTTGCAACCTGGAAAATCAAAGTTTGCACTTCAACTTAAACTGATCAGAAGCTATAAGATTCCACATATTCAAACTCAAGATGAAGACTACTCATAGGAATTGGTTTTTCATGGTAAAGATGTGAGTATTCATAATACTATTTTACATTTATTTTGCTTATTGATTGAATATATATATTGATATAATGTCATTTAATTATTGTAGGGCTCTAGAATTCATGGCATCATTCAAAAAGCTTCAATTGCAAATTTTGATGGGAAGCTGAAAGACTCTAGCAATGACAATTGAAGAAGAAATAGCTGACGGGATAAAAACAATTGCAGAATTGTCTTCATGTCAGGTATATTAAATTTAAACAAGTTTATAATATTGTCTACTTAAAACTTTGATATATACTTACACTATAATTAAAATACACAGTCAGAAAAGTTTTGGATTTACGGAATGATCTACGAGGTAGAAACTATTGGACCTTGGTCCTATCTAACATGCAAATCGTGCCTAAAGAAGCTCAAAAAGAATGATGATTCATTTTACTGTAACAACTGCAACACTTTCGATGTTGGAGGGAAACTTAGGTAAACTTTAAAAAATCAAATATGTTTTTATTATTTTTATTATTTTGTTAAAAACATTATTATACAACGCTCATACTCTTAAAATTGTATAAAACATATACATGTTGAGCATTAAATTGGCTGATGACTCAGGAGTTGGAAGATTTATCTTATGGGATAGAGAATGTCTTCAAATGATAGGGAAAAAGGCTGAATATTTGAGTGTTGTATGAAAATTTACTCAACTTGAACAAAAATTATTACATATTATATTCATGCCTATTAACATCATATTTTTTAGGATGATGAAAATACAATCAATCAAATTTGAATCGTTGATCAACAAATCAGTTTTGTTCAAGATTCATTTGAAGCAATATGAACTGGAACTAAACAATGGTGCATTCATGATATCAAAAGTTTGTTGTGATGCAGAAATGATTGGAAAGTATGGCCAAGTTGAAGACCAAACAATAGTGGTAAATAATTTTATACTTTTTACAGTATGATATATTTCAATATATAATATTTGACTTTTTTCTAGGATAATTTGATTTTATTATTATATTTTTACTAATATACTTTCCAATTATTTTAGGCAAAAAAAGGATATGAGCAAATTGCATGCTGAGATTGTTTCTGATTTGAAGACCATGCTTGATGAAAATAATGTGTTTGTGAAAACATTTAGAATGGTAAGAGAGAAGATTATCGATCATGGTCAATCTGATGTAAAGATAAAACTTATTGATAGAAGAGGTCAAGATGCTCGAACATATAATATACCATTAGTCTCTGAAGTGGCGGTTTTGATAGTCGGTGATTTTGATGAATCTTTAGGAGATAGAGATTTAATCATTGAAACTCAATCGAGGGAGTTGAAGCGAATCAATGAACTAAATGCAGCTTATCTTGGTTTGCAATATTCGTTGTTCCCATATGGTGAAGATGGTTATCGTGAAGATATTCCCCTCTCTAAGGTTAATACATTTTCCGGTACTAATGCTCGAAAGAATGTTAGTATGAGAGAATATTTCTCTTACCGACTGCATGAAAGAGAGCTGAAGCGGCAACCATTCTATCTTCTAAATGATTATACCAACAGTTTGTTGTTGATGCATACACCATGGTTGAATCATCGAGATTGATGTTTATACGCAAAAATTAGAAGAAAAAAAAATCAGATGTGATATGTATAAGGGCCTAGAAGATGCTCTTATAAGAGGCGAGACAAATCCAACAATCCAAGGAAAAAGAATCATATTGTTGTCTACTTTCACTGGAGGAGCTCAATACATGATACAAAGTTATCAAGATGCAATGGCGATTTGAAAATGGGTTGGATATCCAAATCTATTTATCACGTTTACATGCAATCTGAAATGGCATGAGATCCTCAGATACGTACAAAGTCGAGGATTGAAATCCAAAGATTCTCCATATATAGTTTGTTGCGTTTTCAAGGTGAAATTGGATAGTTTAATTGTGGATATATGTAAGAAGAATCTTTTTTGGAAGTGTAAGAGCAGGTATTATATTATTTATTATATTAAACTATTAAATTTTCTTTGTATGTTTTATTTGCTTGCTAGAATATATAAATTTAATTTAAGTTAATATTCGTATTGCAGTTGTGTACACGATTGAATTTCAAAAGCGTGGACTTCCACATGAACATATCTTGATATTTCTTTCAAAGGTAGACACATATATTTCACTAGAAGAAATTGACAAAATCATTTCAGCTGAAATATCGAACAGAGATTCAGATTCACAATATTACAAAGTTGTAATGATTCATGGTTCATGTGGTGTGGCAAATAAAAATTCACCTTGCATGTTAGATGGTCTAATACGTAAGGTATTAATATTCACGTTAAAGAGAACGTGAAACTCCCCAACTTCTCACAATCACGCAAGAACCGCCGTCTTTATTGAGAAATTATTTAAAACATGCCCTAGAACAATAGATCCTAACCTTTAAATACTAAGCGTAATGAATAAACCCACAATATGGGCCTTAGGCCTAATCCAAAAGAAAATATAAGTCTAATAACATAATCAAATATGAGTATAGTAAAAATAAGGCTATAACTAATTAGAGTAGCGCTTAGGCTTTATGATCTCTCTACGTCGTCTTCTCTCGGCGATGCTCGGCTCTTCAACAATAGGTGCTCCCGTATCATCCACATCACTTTCCGAAGAGTGCTCTTCAATAACCATGTCTGTATCAACACTTTCCCCCTGCAAAGTCACCTTGTCCTCAAGGTGAAAGGTTGGAAAGGTACGACGAAAGGCATCAAGGGACTCCCATGTAGCTGCTTCAGGAGGAAGTCCTTGCCATTGTACTAGGATTTGATCCCCAGGAATGTCGTTATGAATGATGGTACGAGAGGAAACAACCACAACAGGAATTAAGGATGGCAGCCCAACAGAATCCACTGGAATAGGATTAATAGGAGATGTAGCAGCACCAGTAAAAGGTTTGAGCAAGGATACATGGAAAACCGGGTGCACACGACTATCTTGAGGTAGGGCAAGGCGATAAGCAACTGCTCCAATCTTCTCGATAATGGGATAAGGCCCAAAATAGCACTTAGCTAGTTTGGGAGAAGAATGACGAGCGACCGAAACCTATCAATATGGTTGTAATTTTACCCACACCAAGTCACCCTCAACAAATTGGACATGACGACAATGTTTGTTTTCTTGTTGTTGCATACGGTGTTGAGAAGCCGAGAGAGAAAATTTTAAATCAGACAACAAAAGATCCATCTCCAAAAGCAAGGCGTCAAGCGCATCAACGGATGTTGCACTAGGCATATAGTGAGGAATAGTAGGAGGAAGACGGCCATACACAGCTTGAAATGGACTCATGTTAATACTAGAGTGGTAGCTTGTTTTATAGTGAAATTCAGCCCATCCGAGAAATTCGGGCCAACGCTCTGGCCGATCGGAAGTCAAGGCACGCAAATATTGTTCTATACAACGATTCACGACTTCGATTTGACCATCCGTTTGAGGGTGATATGTGAAGCTATGTTTGAGGGATGTTCCACTAAGCTTGAATAACTCTTTCCAAAAACGGCTAAGAAAGATAGGGTCGCGATCTGAAATGATGGAAGAGGGGAACCCGTGCAACTTGGCAACCATATTGGTGAATAAGCGAGCAACCTTTGAAGCCGTAAAACTAGTTGGTAAAGGGCCAAAGTGAGCAGCCTTGGTGAGACGGTTAACCACCACTAGAATAACAGAGTATCCATGAGAATGTGGAAGATGGGTAATGAAGTCCATCGAAAGCACGTTTCAAACCAAAGTGGGGACATGTAATGGTTAAAGAAGGCCAACAGGAGCAGATAGTACATGCACGAACAAAGTTTTCAACGTCGCGACACATGTGAGGCCAATAAAATAAGGAAGAGAGACCAACAAGTGTCTTCTTAACACCACCATGGCCATGGGCTGGAGAACTCTAATAAATGTTGCTTCCGAGGAGAGGATGGAGTGAGAAAATATTTATGTCGATATAGGAGGATGCCATCTACGACAACAAAATCGGGAGATAATTCACCCCTGTCAAAGCGCCGGTGATAAGAAATATACTCATCACTTGTATGGTTTTCTTTTTGCAAATCATCAAGAAATGTAGAGACAGGCACACTTTGTATCGACATACAGGACGGAGTAAGAACTTCAAATCCTTCCATGAGTGAAAGGGACAGGACTTGGTGCGGTGGTAATCCCTCGGGAGCACGCGACAATGCATCAGCCACAACATTATGGCTGCCCAGTTTGTATTCAATTACAAAGTCATACCCCAAGAGCTTGCGAATATAATGATGTTGATCAGGGGTGTGTAGTTGTTGGCATAAGAGATCCTTCAAACTATGGTGGTCCGTACGAATAACAAATCGTCGACCAATCAAATATTGACGCCACTTTCCAATGGCCTCCAAACGGCATGCAATTCTTTAATATAGGTAGAGGCACTTTTTAACCGAGTTCCCAGTTTGCGACTATGATAGGCAATATGATGATTGTCCTGTAAGAGCATTGCACCTACCCCCACATCAGAAGCATCAGTGTCAATGACGAAAGGTTTAGAAAAATCAGGTAATCGTAAAATGGGAGTTGACACCATCGCCTGTTTAAGGGCATGGAAGGCTGTGGAGGCATCTGCTAACCAAATAAAGCAATCATTGCGAAGCAAATCAGTGAGAGGAGAAGCAATAGTAGCATAGTTCTTTACAAATTTACGATAGTAGCCCGTGAGACCAAGAAACCTGCGTAGCTGCTTCACTGAAGATGGTTCAGGCCAAGTTAACATAGCTTCAATTTTAGAGGGATCAACCCACACATTGCCAGCACTTACCATGTGTCCTAAATATTCCACCGACACAGTGCCAAAAGAGCATTTGGAGAACTTGACAAATAAACAATGGGATCGGAGGCAATTCAACACAACACGCAAATGAGTAATATGTTCAACTTTAGAAGAGCTATATATGAGGATATCATCAAAAAAAACAACAACAAAGCGTCGTAAGAATTCTTTGAGAATAAAGTTCATCGTGGCTTGGAAGGTGGATGGAGCGTTCGTCAAGCCTAAAGGCATAACAAGAAATTTAAAATGACCATCATGAGTACGAAAAGCCGTTTTGAAGGTATCCTTGGTATGAACACAAATTTGATGAAATTCGAAACTCAAATCCAATTTGGAAAATACCACGGAATTACCCAATTCATCAAGAAGTTCGTCGACAGTGGGAATAGGAAATTTATCCTTAATAGTAACTGCGTTGAGGGCACGGTAGTCGACACAGAAACAATAAGAGCCATCTTTCTTCTTAACTAATAGAACCGAAGAGGAGAATGGACTATGACTGTGACGAATTATGCCTTGATCAAGCATCTCACGAACCAACCGTTCCATTTCATTCTTCTGATAATAAGGATAACAGTATGGCCGAACATTCACAAGTTTACTGCCGGTTACAAGGTGAATGCGGTGATCGAACAAGCGTCAAGGGGGAAGGTCATGCGGTGCTACAAACATGTCACTGAGTTCGAGAAAAACCTCATGAAAGGGTTTTGGAACCTTTTGAAGATCGAAAGACGAGGTGGGGAGGGTGGTTGGATATGTGGCATCAACCAACCAAAGCTCATAAATAGCATTGAGATCGTCCGACCTTAGAATGGACATCATAGTGGAAAAAGTAACTTGACGAGAATTCAATGAGTTGTCACCTGTCAAAATCACGTGTTTGCCATGCCACTCGAACTCCATGCGACTAGAACGATTATCATGAGTTACCTTGCCCAACTCTTGGAGCCACTCAATACCGAGAATAATATCGGGACCTTTAATCGATAAAACGAACAAATCCAAAGTAAAAAGTGTACCCTGGAGAGTAATAGGAACACCCGTGCATTTGTGTTGGCAAAGAATAAAATCTCCATTGCCAATATACACTCGAAAACTAGGGACAAGAATGAGGGAAAACTTAAGACGCTCGGCGAGAGTAGGAGTAATAAAGTTGTGAGTGCTACCATTGTCAATCGTTACATGATATTGATGCTGGAGGGTTTTTCCCCATAGGCGAAGAGAACGTGGCTGCGTAGCACCGGAGAGGGAGTGAATGCTAGAGACATCACCCAATATAATACCTTCATCCGACGTTGGATCAGAAGCGTCCAACTCCTCAAAATTGTCCAAGGGTGTGTCAATATCTTCGCTGGAAAGGAGCATAACTGTGCCCAGATTCTTGCAGCGATGTGAGGGATTCCAACATTGGTCACAGTGAAAACATAATCCACGTTCACGCTTTTCACGCGTTTCAGCAGGAGTCAGTCGTCGAATGGAAATTGTCGATGAGTCACGTCGCGTGGAATGATTAGGTGATGTGGTGGAAGTTAAGTTGGGCGCAACCGGCGGTGTCACAGTGGAAAAGCTTGATGGGGAAGGCCGTATGGTGGGCGGTGGTGGATTAAGGCGAGAGGGCGGACGTAAAAAAACGCGTGTCTCAGATTGGGTCTCGAGGTGTTTACTTTCAAATACACGAGACAAAGCAAATGTTTCATACAAGGTTGAAGGCCGATTCAACTGGAGGTCACGACGGATAGACAGTTTGAGCCCTGAAATATAGAAGGAGATAAGTAAAGCTTCCGAGATTCCCTTAGTACGACCCATCAATGATTCAAGTATTGACTGATAATCAGCCACAGAAGTTTGTTGTGAGATTTTAGCCAAGGCGCCTTCTGGGTCGTCAAATTGGGAGTCACCAAAACGGGATTTGACGCGGCATAAGAAGTCTGACCATGAAGAAAGCATACCCTGTGATTTGAGCCATTGAAACCATGTAGAAGTTGGACCATCAAGGTGAAAGGAAACAATTTGAAGGCGTTGAACGTCGGGTGTGTTGTGATAGCCGAAATATTCCTCGATTTTAAAGATCCAAGAATATGGATCGCTGCCATCAAATCGGGGAACATCAAGGCGGATGTGCGGTGAACGGCCTTGTGAAGGGTGGCCGAAGGGTTCAACACGTGATGAAGACGAGTGTGTATTTTTGAGGATAACCATGAATTCATCTAACTGCTTCTGAAACTATGTTTGAGATTGTTGAAATCGTTTGTCCAATTGGGTACTGAGAGCGTCGAATTGCGCCTGCAAATCCTTGGCACCAGGATCCATCGAACAAATCAATGAAAGCATCAATTAATACGTAAGGTATTAATATTCACGTTAAAGAGAACGTGAAACTCCGCAACTTCTCATGATCACTCAAGAACCGCCGTCTCTATTGAGAAATTATTTAAAACATGCCCTAGAACAATAGATCCTAACCTTTAAATACTAAGCGTAAGGAATAAACCCACAATATGGGCATTAGGCCTAATCCAAAAGAAAATATAAGTCTAATAACATAACCAAATATGAGTATAGTAAAAATAGGGCTATAACTAATTAGAGTAGCGCTTAGGCTTTATGATCTCTCTACGTTGTCTTCTCTCGGCGATGCTCAGCTCTTCAACAATAGGTGCTCCCATTTCATCCACATCACTTTCCGAAGAGTGCTCTTCAATAACCATGTATGTATCATGGTCGATGTACAAAGTATTTTCCAAAAAAGTATATTGAGAATACAAGCTTGGATGAAGACGGATATCCAGTATATAGGCGCAGAGATAATGGACGTACAATTCTTAAGAGTGGCGTGCCTATGGATAATAGATTTGTTGTTCCGCACAATCCTTATCTGCTAATGAATTATGGAGCGCACATAAATGTTGAATGGTGTAATCAATCACGATCCATCAATTACTTATTCAAATATATCAATAAAGGACATGATCGTGTCACTGCATCATTCTATAAGAGCGCGGGTGATGAACATGCGGAAAAAATGTCGATGAAGTGAATATGTATTATGATTGCAGATACATATCACCATGTGAAGCTGTTTGGCGAATCTTATGATTTGAAATTCAATATAGATATCCTCCTGTTGAAAGATTGAAGTTTCATCTCCCGAATGAGCAAAATATAATATTCTCATACTCTGACCAAATTGATGAAGTATTGAATTGACCGACAACTGGGGAAAGCATGTTCTTAGCGTGGTTTGAATCAAATAAGAAGTATCCAGTCGCAAGAAAACTCACGTATGCAGAATTTCCTAGCGAATTTATTTGGAAACATGATTTAAGAGCATGGAAGCCAAGACAACAAGGATACTTCAATCGGAAGAATATTCTATTTGTCTTCTAGGAGTGGTGAACTCTATTATCTAAGATGTCTCCTCAATATTGTACGTGGACCTACATGTTACGAAGATATAAGAACAATTGATGAATTTCTACACAGTTCATTCAAGGATGCTTGCTATGCATATGGATTATTAAGTGACGACAAAGAATACATTGATGCTATTACCGAAGAAAGTTTTTGGGCATCGACAAACTCTTTAAGAAAATTATGTCACTTTGCTATCATCTGATTCCTTAGGACGTGCTGAAGATGATTGGAATATATGTTGGACATATTTATCGGATGATATCTTATATAATCAATGGTCTTTGTTATGCCACCCAAGTAACATTTGTATATTTTGACTTTTAATTTGTATCACAATTCTACATAAATTTAACTATATGTATTTTTAAAATGCAGAACTACGTTTGAATGATGAGAAAATTAAAAATTATGCTCTTGTGGAAATTGAGAGACTATTGAAAAGTTTTGGTATGAGTCTACGAGAATTTGAAGGTATCCCTTATCCGAGCCGTGACTACTTTCAATTTGGTGAAAATAGACTGATCAACGATGAGATGGGATATGATCATGTAGCTTTATCTGAAAAATACCAAGTTTTGGTTACTAAACTTACAGATGAGCAACGATGCGTTTATGATACTATTATAAATGCAACACATTCACGTTCAGGCGGAATATTTTTTCTCTATGGATATGGTGATACTGACAAAATATTTATATGGAAAACACTATCTGCGAGTCTTAGATCCAAAGGAGAAATGTGTTTTAAATGTTGCTTCAAGTGGGATTGCATCTCTACTATTTCCAGGTGGAAGAATAGCTCATTCAAGATTCAAAATTCTTATAATTATTAATGAGGACTCCTCATGCAACATTAAACAAGGGACTCCACTCGCTGAACTTATTGTTAGATGCAAGCTTATCATTTGGGACGAGGCACCAATGATACATAAATATTATTTTGAAGCTTTGGACCGAAGTTTACGAGATATAATGCAATTCGAGAACTCATCAAGTGCGGACACGCCTTTTGGGGGCAAAATAATTGTCTTTGAAGGAGATTTTAGACAAATATTGTCAGTTATCCCAAAAGGAAGCAGACAAGATATTGTTTCAGCAACAATAAATTCTTCATATATTTGGAAATTCTGTAATGTTTTACGGTTGACAAAAAATATGGGAATTCACGATATGAGTTCCACTGATGAAGCTACGAAGTTGGAAGATTTCTCTAAATGGATTGCAAATATTGGTGATGGAACAATTGGTGGTTCGAATGATGGTCATGCTAACATCGATGTTCCTGATGATATTTTGATCAAATGGTTAGGAACAGGCCCGGCTTAATCGTCGAGGCTCCGTGCTAATTATAAAATTAGGCACTTAAATTTTATTAAAATATAATTTAAAAATAATAATATATTACGACAATTTCTTACAAAATATAAAATCAAATACGCAAATAGTTCTAAAAAAGATTATCTCAAATGTTCTAATACAAAAAATAAATATTCTTGATCCTTTATTTAAAAAGAGACATCATTCTAGCATTCTTTGAAGCAAAATTATCAACCAGGTATTCATAATCAATTTGTTCCAAAATATCATTTTCAATTGCGACCAACGCCAATCCATTGAGTCTTTCTTGAGACATAGTAGAACGCATGTAAGACTTCAACAACTTCAATTTAGAAAAACTCCTTTCTGCAGAAGCAACAGTCACTGGAATAGTTAGTAAAATTCTATATGCAATAATAGCATTAGGAAAAAAGCCTACACCTTTCAAAATTTTCAATATATCCATTGGACCCATATTTTCTTGCGGTAAAAATTCTTGAAGTAATATTAATTCTACATACAATTCATTTCCATCAACATCAGATTGCTCATTATTTTTAAGTGCAACCTCTAGTTGACCACAACAAGATTTAAGATTTTCTTCATCTAATGATCGTAACTTACGAGAAGTAAACAAGAAGCTAAAAATATTTTCGTATTCTTGGTATTGTTCAAATCTCTTTTTAAGAGAAACGATAGATTGATCAACGATATATAAGAAATAATTTACTTTAAATGATTCTTCTGCAGATTGTGAGGGATCCAATGATGTATCGTTTGGATTTTCATCAAAAAATTTCTTCCTTCTAATTTCACGCCTATGAGGAAAAATAGTATCAATATCCATTTCAATTGCAATTTTTTTAGCTGTGTTCAATGCATCATAAAATTCATTTTCTCTATACCGCTCAAAAAAAATAATTAACCCATTTATTTTTTCAATGGCCACGTCAATATGCATATCACTGGATTGTCAATGCTTATTAACCAAATTAACAACACATAAAATGTCAAGCCAAATAATAATTGAGATCAAAAACTCAAAATCACCAAGTTCATTTCTCGCTAAAGATTTAGCTTCACTTCTTATTTTAGAATCATTGTTATTTTCTGCCACTTCAAGTAAAGCTTCTCGTATTTCAAACATTTGAAACCTTATTGCTTTAACACTTTCAACTCGACTCTTCCAACGGGTTGTAGACAATGACTTAAGGGTCAGTCCTTTTATATTATCTTTTAAAATTTTCTACCTTTTTGTAGAGCACGCAAATATTGTATAAATGTGTTGTATGCTTCCAAAAAAGTCTATAATTTTACCACAAGTGTTGGCCATATCACACAATGCTAAATTAAGACTATGACAACCAAAAGGAGTATAAAAAGCTCTAGGATTTATATCTAATAGTTTTTTTTGCACCCCTTGATTTTTTCCTTTCATATTTGATCCATTATCATACCCTTGTCCACGCACATTATCTATATCAAAACCAAGATCATTCAACTAATTTTGCAAAAAAAAAAGAAAAATGTTAAAGCTGTAAATAAAAGTAGAAACAAAAGCTGTCATTAGAGTAGCAGCACTTTTATTCTTCTTTAGTTAGCTTCTGATGTGGCATTAGCTAGTAACTACTAGACTTCCTTCTTCTCCTTTTTGGCTATAAAATGGAACTAAGCTCTGTAATTTTGTAACACTAACTACTAAAAATTTCCTTCAATAATGATAATAAAAATTTATCTCGTGTTTTGGTTCTTCTTCTCTTCCTCTGTTCAAGCATGATTTCTACTATGGTTTTAACAGTTCTAACATGCTCAACAAATGTTGGTAAATGATTCATCCGGAAAAAACTAAACTCAACTTAAGGGCATCATACTACCTTGTGATCCACGGACAAGGCGATAGCTTCTCTCTCACGGCAGAGAACAACCCTCGAATCACCAAGTCCTTGACAACTTATATCATTAACAATCAAAAATCCAAGAAATGACTCCTCAATATTAATAGGACTGGAAGACGTATCAACATATCTTAATATAATTGACATTTGTTCTTGATGGCTAACATCTGGGGTACAATCAAGAATCACAGAAAAATATTTAGCTTGATTTATTTTCTTAATGATTTCAGATTTAATTGCGGAACCAAGCAAAAATATCAACTCATTTTGAATATTATGACCAAGATAATGACAATGAATTTCATCATTAGTAATTCGGCATACATGTTCTTGAACAATGAGATAAAACTCAGCCAACATTTCAATCAAACCCAAGAAATTTCCATCACTACTTTGATATAATTACTAATTAAAACCACTAAACGCTAAATTATGTTTAGCAAGAAATTTCACTGCTGAAATAATTCTTAGTAACACATTTTTCCAATGATCCTTTTCTGTTTGAAGTTGTTTCTGCGTCAAGTTGTCAATAGTCTGATTCTTTTGAAATCTCAGACGCAAATCATACCAAGTTGTAATATTCTTAAAATGTTCTAAACTAGTCTCGTGCTCTCTAATCCTAGTATAAACATGCGACCAATCATTATAACCTTCGTTAACTAACTGACCTCTTCCAACACCTTTTTTTTAATATTTTACAACAAAAATAAAAATTTTTATCAAGTTCTTTTGAATATACAAGCCACTCTCTATCACATCTCTCTCCATTCGGCAGCACTAGTATATAAAGTAGCACAAAACCGTTTTGAAAGTTTATCCCTAGGACCTTTCTCAATAGACGAGTCTCTTTTAGGACCATTCAATACCAACACATCAATCATTTTAGAATCAATACCATCTCAAGTTCTTGGATCATATATGTCAATATATGTTTGATCATTATTTTCAGATTCAACATTATCATTAACATCAACGTTATCATTCAAACCACTCATATTTTCATTGTTATCATCAATTTACACAGTTTTTTCTCTATCTAATGTCACATTATTAGAAGGAATAATATAATCAGCAACTTCATTCTCAACAATTTCATTTAGAAAATTTGATACTTTCACAATAAACTTATCAAGAGCTCCTTTTGGGATTGAGTCAACTCTTCCAATCTCTTTTTTTTCTTACTTTTTTCGTAACCAAACTCATACTTCCTATGAGACATAACTAAAATTAAAAATGAAAATATACAGTAAAAAAACATACAAGTAACAAAAAATAGGATAGAGTACACCTGGAATTTTCACTCATGCGTTCTCATTCATTCTCTGCTATTTTCACAGAAACATTTTCTTTTCTTATTCCATATTATGACTGCACAACAACAAAATAATAGAGAAATATTATGAACAAAAATAAATTAGATTATAACAAATAAATAGAAATCTGGAATCGTAATTTACAAATTAAATTACCTTGGTGCTTGACTACTCAAATTTTTTTGATTCCTCAATATAAGTATGACCAATGACGTAGAGATCAAGTGAATGTTTTGTTGTGATGATGAATAAAATCAAAATTTGATTTTTGAGTATGGAATGATTTAAATTGCAGAGACGTTGTGAACTTGTGATGAATACTTTACTTATCTTAAAAAAAATTGGGAATGAAAAGAATAAAGATGTGTCTCTTAATTTTCTCTACTACGTCATTTAATTTTTGTTGTGTTATTTTTTATTTAAAAAATAGTTGTACTTGATAAATAAAATTTTGGCCCCCTTTTTTTTGGGACCATGTTCTAGATAGCATGTTGAACATGGGAATAGTCGGCCCTGGTCAGGAAATCCGATTGAATGCATAGATAGCAATACTTATCCATTTTATTGCAGTGATAGTGCAGATACGAGTTATCTACAAGAGAGAGCAATACTTGCACCGACTCGTAGTGTAGTTGAATCTGTAAATCAGTACATGATTTCATTGAACAAAACTGATGGTGTGTTATACAGAAGCTTGGATTCAATGTCCAAGTCTGATTCAAGTTCAATTTGTTTCAGCAAGTACACACTCCTGAATTCTTGAATAGTATCAAATGCTCGGGAGTACTGAATCATGAAGTATATTTGAAGGTTGGTACTCCAGTTATGTTCTTGAGAAATATTGATCATGCAAATGGATTGCTTAATGGTACTAGACTGATGATTACGAGACTTGGTAACCATATTTTGGAAGCAAAAATCCTTACTGGACAAAATGAAGATACCAAAGTCTTGATTCCAAGGATGTCTTTAACTCCAGCTGATCCAAGATTGTCGTTCAAGTTTGAAAGACGTCAATTTCCTCTAATGGTGTCTTATGCAATGACGATCAACAAAAATCAAGGGCAGTCACTTTCGCATGTAGGTTTATTCTTGCCAAAATCAGTTTTTACACATGGACAATTGTATGTTGTTGTATCAAGAGTACGGAGTCGTTGTGGACTAAAAATTTTAATTTCTTATGACGATAGAAATGATAGTACTACCACCACAAATGTTGTATATAGAGAACTGTTCCAAAATATATAACTTTATATATTTTGGTATGTTTAACATTTATTTTCTTAATTATTCAATTATACTTTCTAGCTGACATTTATATTTATTTGTTTTAAATTTTAATTATGTTTAATTTGTGAATACCAAAATTCATACTATGCATCGCACGGGGACACACCTAATTTTAATTAAAAAATCAACATGTACATATACCTACCAAACGAAATGATTAATAAATATAACAAACTTAATTTAGGGTACACTGGCTATCAACATATACACATGAATTGAAGAAGACAAAAGAAAGAAATGTCACACTCAAAATTCCATCTTTGCATATTCATTATGAATCAAAGACCTAATTCTTATCCTTTGAAGTGAGAATTAAATGTAGATCCAATCACAACTGTGTTTGCTTTCTTCAATGTACCAATTTCTAATTAGTTGTTGTGTGGGGCACATCCCCATCCCTATCTCCTTTAGTTTTCCTTAAATCATACTTCTAGATTTATTTTATTAGTATAATTAGTTAATTGTAAATCCTATTAGGATATATAATTAATCTTATAATATATTTAATTGTGCAGATTTTACTGTAATGTGAAGAAGGAAAATAATGATTGGGCTAGAAAAATTCAAACTTTGAATATTTAATTATCCAATAGGAGTTAGCTTCAATCAAAGTCAAACAGTAAACTTTAAGTGAATATCACGTACGTGATCGATCATTTCTTACATGTAATGTAATTTTCAGACGTTCTATACCTTTTATACTTAAGTTGAATGATTAACAATTTTTTTTTATTAAAAAAGTAGTAACTGATTGGTGTAAGGTTTTTTGTTTTTTCAAGAAAAGATAGAGATTGGGGCCTCCTGTGATAAAGATAAAAGTAAAAAGGGATCAATTGGTGACTACAAATGAACAACTTATTGAAGTTTTTCTTTCTAACGCTTTGTTGACATTTTGTACAAGTCTACTTCAGTATTTTTGCACAACTGGATTTCAATTATATGTAGGAACTGTTTAGGTTTCTTGTCGCTTATTATGTTTTTTAAAGTTAATTGGGTCCAATTTATTTATCTACTTTTGAAATTTTAGAAAGATTAATTATATAGGATGATAGTATTGAATAATTTGGAGCAATATCTTTAACTCATAACATGATCATGTATATTCCGTAGCGAAAAAATGGTAATACTAATTTGCATGACACACAAATTTAGATTACTATATTATCTATTGTTTCAACTATTTGAATTTAAGTAGAAGTCATAGAAAGGGACCAATTGTAAATTGTATATATTTATAAAATTTTAAGCATGGTAATGTCTTGAAATCATGCAGCACGTTGAAGACATCCAAGTCATTAGATCAGATCATTTGGAATAAATCAATTCATCTGAATTGTGACAGATCAATGCTTACTTGTTGGGTTTGATCAATGTCCATTTGAACATATCATTTTATGTGGTGAGTAGTTCACCTAGTAATGTCAGACCAAATCAATAACTGCGAGACCAAATCAATGACTGCAAAATCAAGATCAAACTGCTATTATAGAATCATACCACTATATTCTGCTAGTTAAGAACCAATTGATATATCGAGCTATTTCATCTTGACTTGTTACTACATTGAGATGCTTTGCTCATCGACTCGGTGTTTCTATCTTGTCTTCTGAATACTTAGATATATCTGTTGGGCTTCGTGTTTAGGCTCAAAATTGATGGACTTTATACTATGGTTAGATTTTATGCATATAAATACATGTTATTATGTAAAATTGCAACACGCAATATACACATCTCACATCATGTTTAGTTTGTAATGGTGTAAGACACGCCACCCTATCCGTTTTCTGTTTATTTTCTATTACTTTTATATTCTTTCATGAATAAGATTTCTTAGTTTTGAGAGTGGATGTAATAAGTACACCGTGAACGATCCACTATAAATTCATGCTTCAATTTTCTATTATTTCTTTTAAATTTTTATTGTAATCTTCTTCATGTCTGAATAACGGTTATAACAAGATGAAAACGTAACATCATCTTAAGCTAAGGAAATTAAGGTAAGATTACCTATTTATTTATTTACTTTAATAAATTAACGTGGGCGTTTTTCGATTTGGTTGGGCCGTTTTTCCAACAGAGGAGGTGGTGATGTTTCAGAAAACTAGTGATGATCAAATTAAATATAACGTCAGCACTAAAAAAAAAACGTTGCGTTTACTTTGATAAAATATACTTATAATTAATTACTTCAAATATGATTATTAAATTAATTTAAAATTGGATAATTTATTGAAAATACAGCACGACTTGTATTTAATTCTTGGGAATATAAATATGACTAAATTCAACGGAGACATGTATGTTACAAGTACAGTGCTTCCTTCATTACGTTAATATTGATTTATTTTTATTCTATTATTATTGATTTATTTTTAAGAATAGTACATAATTATTTAAAAATCATAAATTTTGTACTACTATTTTATTTTATTTCTTAATTTACATCTCAAAATGTGTTAACAGGAGTTGGGTTGTTGTCTTAAGGCAAGGATTAAGCTTAAGAAAAGATGAAGAAAAAGCTGCACCAAAACTGACTTTATGGAGCGATTTGTAACCTCATTCACGTGGTTTTAGTTGCTGATCAGAAATACTACCAATAATACTATGGTGTCTAACAATCATTATCTTGCTTATAAAACTTATTATCATGTAACCATCTCTTCTTACAAGAATGCATGGAATCTTTGTTTCTCCAGTTTTTCTGCATCTCTACATATACATGCTTTATTAATTACTCCTAGTTTAGTTTTTTTACCTTAACGTAGTAAATTGTACATGCGTACTTTATGTTGCTACATCCCTATTTTGTCTTTAATTTATATGTCCCATGCAAGATAGTAACATGAAATATGAAGACGTGATTAGGAATCGATTTGACTACATATGACTTGAGTGAAGATCTTGTAATATATTGTCCATGTTTCTTATTTATGTCCTATTTTGACCAAAAAATTCACATAATTTTGATCAAAGTAGGATATAAATAACATATAAAATCCATATTAAAATGATTATATTATAAAAATTGATGCGTTCGTGTATAGTTGCTCCGTACATGCTAGTCCATCAGTGGCCGACACAAAGCTTCAATGTTTTATATTCATCTTCAACATGATCAACTCAGCGGTTCAATATAATGTTTTATTTTTCCGAATCGAATCGTCTTCATCCCTATTTCTTTTATGAAATAAAAAGTATTTTATTCTGAGCAACTAGGTATTATTTACCAGTTATAGAATCAAGAAAAACATTATCCTTTCCACATTATCCTTTCCAGCAGTATAACTGTTAAATAAGAGTTAATTATACAAACTAGCTAAAGAAGATAGTAAAAGATAAATAATAGTCATAAATATAATACTATTTAAATTCTAGCAATTTTGAATGTGAATTATCATAAATACCCTTCTACTTAAATTTAATTGTATAAATGGTACGAATGATATGAAAGGTATGAATAATATTTATTCATACGTACATATAGTTTAGTAAAATTAAGTATCACGTATGAATGGTACGATTCAATACAATTCATACTATTCAAAATTAAAAATGTAAAATATAATTATAAAGATATTTTAGTACAAGAAATTTATAAATGATTAGAATTTAACTTATGTTAGTGGCTCTTTTACAAATTTTTTTAGCTATTTTATATTATGACTATATAATCAGTTCAATCCAACCCTAAAAGGAGACTGTAAAATGCTTGTAAGAAATCACTCTATCAAATTAAAAAAGTTAGTACGACCGTGAATGTGTTTGAGAACCTAAAAAGAAGTGGGTTTTGTTTGAAGTATTGTCATCATCTCTTTTGAAATTGAAGTACAAATTAAGTCTTAATATTGTACTACTAACATAAATATTGAATATACCAATGCTCTTTCTACTGACATTTTCAAGAACCAATGTTGTAAAATGTTGGTTCATTTGGTCAACTTTGTAGCAGTAATAAAAAGAGGATTTTGCAGACATGTCTTCACTTTACAATATTCTGAATCTCCAGCCTTTTCTGTCCTTTTTTCTAAATAAATTTCTATTTAGTCATTTATTTCTGGTAATTCGAATCTTCACACATTTACTATATTTGAATGTGCAAATGTTTGATTCTGAAATGAAATATATTTTTATTGGATGCGCTTGACCTTTAGAAATGAAATATATTTATATTCCTTAATTTTTTTGAGCAGATTCTGAGACATGCAATTCAAATTAAAATTGAAAAGAATAAAGAATGTGCATATATCTTAATAAGATAACTTCTACCTTTTATCATCTGATATTAATTTAGGAATTGGAATTGCACTTTGCAATTCGCATGAACTAGAATCAAATTTTGGCCACTTAGCTTAACTTGTTGCACCATTAAATGATTCATGTACTATTCCCATTAACTATTTAATATATATATACTCTCCCAACAATCTTGTCTTTTTTACTACAACTTTTGAGTATTTTTTTGATAAAAAGGCCAAAAATAATGAAATAAAGGGATTATTAATGTCCAACGACAATCATGATCATTTTCCAAAATTCCATGATTTGAATTTCGTACAAATGCAAGTGAGAAACAAATTGAAACTCAGTCCTAAAATCCTCAATTATGCATGAGTTGGAATAAGTGTACTAAGCCTCACCAAGCACCAACCCACCCCAATAAGACTATATATAAGAGCATGCAATTAGTATTGTACTATTTTATTCAAGACTTTTAAGAACACAATATATAAATTAAAAGCATATATAAGAGGGTTAAAGAAATGTTTGATTCTGAAATATGAATGATACAAAGTCAAGAAAGTTAGGTTAATTCCGAGGGGAACTATTCTCATTCAAAGCTCAGATTCCAAGATACTACTAATATAATTTAAAGCGAGTTGCAGACCACCTCTCAAAATAAACAATAATTTGATTTGGCATATGTCACTACAAAAAACACATTTTCTAGCAACGGAATAGTGACGGAAAATTTTTTCGTTTCTAAATTTTAACGGATTAATAACGGAATTGTTACGGAATTTGTTGTTCAATTTTAGTAACAAAATTAGTGACGGAATTATCCATTATTAAAATTTTGTAACGAAATTTTCTGTTACAATTCCGTTACTAAAATTGAAAAATTCATTTTAGAAACAGAAATTCCGTTACAATTCCGTTGTTATATAGTAACGGAATATATTCCGTTGTTAAATTTTTTTAACAACCATCAATATTACTACGGATAAATCCGTTACAATTCCGTTACTAACATCTTTAGTAACGGAATTTCTTATTTTAGTGACGGAAAAATTCCGTTGCTAAAGAAACTTTTTTTTGTAGTGTGTATGATTGTTCCCTTATTTAATGGGAGAAATGCAGAATTGTATTTGTGAGTATTAATTACTACAAATTAATTTTGTACAACCCCTTGCCATAATCTTCTCAATTCTCTGCTGTCCAAAATTAATACTCTCCCCCTACCCCCTCTCATAACTTGACACTTTTTTTTCGTCACAATTATTAATGAAAATATATAAAATAGTGTAAGAGATAAAAGTGGTATGATCCACATCTTTTTAAAAAAATAATTTTTACTATTTTTAGAATGTGTCATTATTAGTGGGACGTCCCAATAAAAAAATTGTGTCAAACTTAATGGAACGAAAGGAATGCTATTATTAATATATAGAAAATAAAAATAATGACGTTATTGGATCGGACTTGGGTGGAGCGGGGCTAAATTGGGCTAAATTGTCATCTAGCCAAATGACTTGTAAGAAAGTAGGATTTAAAATTTCCTAGGAGTAGTATCTACACGTCCTATCCTATGGAAAAATAAAATTAGTTTTTACTGCCTATCAAATTTAAAGCCCCTCTCACTCTCACTGTAACATAATAAATTAAATCATTGGTGATCTATTCTATTGTGACTTGATAAAAATTTGTTTAAAATTTATTTGTTTATTAGATGAATCAAACTCGAGTCTTAAATTGAGTTTGAATAATTTTTCGAACTGAATTTGAGTTTAATAGTATTTGATTCGAAAGGTTTGTGAACAAGTTCGAATATAATTTTAGCGAACCGAATTTTAAATAGTTCACGAACTTTATTAACGAGTTTGTTCATGAACCTTACAAACGTGCCGGACTTCGAATAATTCACAAACTTTATATACGAACTAGTTCACGAACTTATTAAATTAATATATATATATATAATAATTTAATAAACAAGCTCGAACTCGAATATATAACTAACACAAGTTGAGTTCAAGCTCAGATTCAAATTTAATATTAAATCAAATAATAAAAGAATTAAACTTAGAGCTCGATTTTTATATATCAAATCGAATTCTAGTTTAGTTTTCAAAACTTGATCAAGTGAGCTCGAGTTGAATTCCGACCTTAAAATTTTCACAATATTTGTTTTAGTGTTCCGTTCATGCATATAGCTCCTTGTTCTTTATGAGAATTATAAGTTTATCTTTTATATTGTGAAGTAATATTGGTTGCATATATATTTTTCAACTATTCATTTCAATAAACTAATAATTATGATTTTATTTACAAATTAATTTCTATATTTTTAGAATAAAGAAAAATATTTATTAAATTGAAATGATGGTGGGCCTAAATTATTTCTTATTTATGGTAATATAGAGTTGAAATGATTTTGTTTGTTGTTTAATTATTTTAGGGTCGAGAGAAAACAAAGAGGTAGCAAAATAAGTACAGCAAACCCAAGCCTGGTCTAAACCGATGGGGGCAAAATAAGTGCAGGAGGGCAAATATGGTAATTCCAAGGACGAAGTGAGTGCGGGTAAGTTAAAAAATGTGTTAATGATGACGTCACGTACACGTAGTAGGGGTTGGATGGTCAAATGCCACTCACGACGTCAGAGCATAAACATTATTAGTAATGTGGCAAATTTCAACCGTTTCTTTCTTCTTTCTATTCTCCTTTACTCAAAACTACTTTTATTATTTTTGAGTTGCTCATAAAGATTAATATTTTCATCTAATTATTTAGGACACATCTACATATTTGAGATATTTTAATAATAATAATAATTCACGTCTAAAAAAAAATATTTTACTCATAAAAAATTATTTAATTTTATTAAGGTCCACTACTTTACACACAAAAAATTACTTCTTCTGTCTCATTAAGCTTGATATTTTTTTTTCCGGCATGGTTATTAAGGAGAGTGTATAAAATAGTGTAAAAGGTATAAAAGTAGTAGGGTTCACATCTTTTTGAAAAGATAACTTTTGCTATTTTTGGAATTTGTCAAGTTTAGTGAGACGTTTCAAAAAGAAAAGCGTGCCAAGTTTAGTAGGATGGAGGGATTACTTTTTAATATTTGTGCCTAAAATTATACTCGCTACTTATTTTTCAACTTTTTTTTCTTAAAATTACCGACTTGCCCCAAGCTACTCTAATGTAATGATCTTTGCTTTACCGGACTTTTCCCATTTTAATTAATTATTATATTCACTTTAATTTCATTGTTCAATGTTCTCTATTAGATTAGTGAGAAAAGAGATGGCAAAATGGATTGAGTTAGAGGTGTCCATTTGAATCGGAATCGCGAATCGAATCGAGAATCGAACTGAAAATTGACGGTTTTGGAATCGAAACCGTGAGAAACAGTTCTGAATCAGAATCGTGAATTTCGGTTTCGGTTCGGTTACGATTCCAATTTTCGGAACTGTCGGTTCGCGGTTCCGAACCATGGAACCTTTTTTTTTAAAATATAACATTTAAATATTATATAAAATTGAAATATCAATAATTAAATATAGAGTTGGAAAATGATAAAAATAAATAAAACATATAAAATAAATTCAATTGAAATTAAAATTGTAATTCAAATTCAATTCAATTTAAATTAAATATAGAGTTTGATATGTAGGCAATTTAATTATAAGTTGATAATTTAAATGTTATGAATTTGTAATTAAGCTCAAGTCCTCTTTTTTTTTTCCCTTTTCTCCCCCACCTAAATTAAAATTTGTATATTTTTTTTCTTTTTGTAATTTAAATATAAGTTCTATTTTATTTTTAGTAGAAATTCAAAAAAATTTCATCAATAAGTTGTATTTTTTTACGAAATTCAATAAGCTATATTTTAATGTTTTAATTTTTCTATTATTTGTAAGTTATTAATAGTAAATCAAATGTATATAGATGTTATTCGGATAATCTTCTTTCACATTTATTTTTTACTTAATTGAATGTCATTCGTGAAAAATAATAATAATCATTATAATAACTCAATATAATTCAAAATATCAAATTATAGATAATTAAAAATTATATACTATATATTTTAAAGAAAAAAAAATTTCTCCCTCAAAGGAGTATGAAACATTTATATCTACATAATAAAATAAATTAGAGAAATATAAAAAATAAAAATGGTTCGAACCGTGGAACCTCGGAACCGTCGGTTCCAGAATCAAACTGAAACCAAAATCATCTACCTTCTTAACCGATTTGGTTCCGATTCCAATTTTTAGAACTGTGGAACCGTCGATTCAATTTGATTCGAACCGAAAACCGAACTGTGGACACCTCTAGATTGAGTTGGGGCTTTGTTATTTTAAACACATTAATGTAACTTTGGGTAGGATTAATCACACTCAAAATGTGCAAAAGGCGTTGGATTCAACCTGACTTTAAATTTTATATTATAAAATATTATTATACTTGAGCTGAGTTTCATATTTTGTAATTTGATTCTAATTTGGATCAAACTAGTGCAATTTTTATATTCAGAAAAAGCTCATTAAGATCTTTTCCATAAAAGTCACATTAAGACAAATATAATATAAATGAAATAAAAATGAAGTTACTTATTTCTTATATTAAATTCTTACCAACTTCTAAACTCTCATCGAATTAAGGTCAAATTTTTAGTGGGGCATATAAAAAAAATGAGTGGGTTAGGATTTCAATGTTTGGATGTGAATGGAATAGGTGCTACCAGTTTACTGTGTAAATCGCCAGTTTGGGCCCAAATATCTCTTTAGATCAATCAAATAAGATTTTCTATTCTTATTTTATATATTATCTTCGTTCCACTAATGTAGTCCATCTTTTCCGATTGAAATATTCTATAAAAGTAGTCTCTATTTTCTTTTATTAGCAAATTTGATAACTAAAAAGTAAAAAATATCAAAATAAATTTAATAAAATAAATATAATAAAGTGAATATTGATTTACGTGTAAAAAATAAAAGCGATTACTTTTATAACAGAGAGCGAGTATATATCAATTTTGGAATGGGTGGTCACTGCTTCTTCAATTGAAAATTAATGTTATCCAATAATCCACATTACTCTCATATTTCAACCTTTTTATTTTATTTTAATTATTTGGTAGTCAGTGTTCAGCTACTGCTAGAAGCCATATTGGATTGTATTGTGGTCGCATCCTCAGTATTTCTATATATTTGCAATCTATCAATAAATAATCGAGTCTGCATAAACGTTTATGAGTAATAATTGTAATAGCATCGATCACTTTCACAACAATTCTCATTCTTATTATTTACTAACTTACAATGCTATATTTAATTCCATTTATACATATATAAAAAGAATGTTACGCCACGTAGGCTTATTAATGGGTGGGTTTTACCCGGATCGAAATCGGAACCGGTCAAAATCCGTTCATTTTAAAGTTATGGTTCCGTTTTCGGTTCCAGTCCGGTCCGACCCGATCATATTATTTCCAATTTTTTTCATTTTTTTTCTTCAATTTTTTTTATCTTAAAAAATTAATATTTTATAATATCTTGTGTTACATCCTTGATCGTAGACGAACACTCTATACGTCCTAATTCAATAATAAATGTACCCAAACAATAAACACATATAAGTCGTAAAATAAGTATGGTATTTAAGTGATTTTTTAATAATGGTTAAATAAAATAAGAGTGAAGTTTTATTATTAAATATTTTATATTTAATTAATTTATTTATAATCCGGATTCGTTTTAACAAATTGGTGACTAAAATAATTATATAAATAAAACATAGCGAGACCCATGGGTAACCCATACCCAATAATACCCATGGGTATTCTCCCGGACCGAAACCATTAATATTTTAATCAACGTCTGGGTCTGGGTCCGGACCCGATATTCAACGGTCCGGTTCTGATTCTAGAACCGCATCTAATTTAACGGTTTCGGTCTGAATTTTACCCATCCATTAACATGCATAACGCCACATAACTAATGATACTAAGTAGTACATACTTTGTTAGTACCATTGATGACTTGGTTCCGTTGATATTATTTTGTTTATTTATTATTTCTATTATTCTAATATTTTAAAAATAATTATTAAAATAATTGAATTCATATAATTTAATATTGTAATTATTAATTATAGATAGATAATGAATCTAAATTCTATAATTTCTATCATATAATTTTCTTTATCATGTATGTAACCTAATTATATATATATATATATACTATAAGAATAACGTCCAAAATGGGAAAGAAAATTAAGTACTCACTTTGTCTTACAAAAGTATAATCTTATTATTCATTTGAATCGTTCACAAATTTTCTGGATATAATTTTACAAAACACTCGATATTTAAAATTTTACATATATTCTACTTAATAAATTCATTTCTTTACTAAATTTTATTTTTTTTGCATGTAACCTTTTAAAAAATTATGATGACTTCGTAATACACTAACACAATAGGCAATGGATACTAAAATGAAGGGATAAAGTTGACTAGAAATTTTGGCATTGCAATTCACTGCACATAGTGATATACTATGAAGTAAAGGATTTGACAGTTGACACCACTTCTTTCATAGAAAGGTAACAGAGATTTTCCTATGCTAATCCCTAATCCTTTTCTTTCTTGGGAAAAAAAGCCTAATAAAATTAGGTTTTGACAAAGACACTCACCAAATATTTCACATATATATAACAAAGTAATAACAAGTCTACATAATTAAGATTGGATGCGTGCTTGACTAACTAATTATGAAGCACTTGCCATGTCCAATTCCACTTATTGCACTAATTATAAAGATAATCCACCTCCACGTTCAATATTAATTATTATATTCCCTATTTTTTCATCAAATAATTGTACGTAAATACAAGTACGTTTGATCCGTTTTGGAAATAATATTACTATATTTTTTCCCCATGAAATTCGTTTTGTCCGATTTGATGGGTTGTAATATTCTCTATAATTCAGAATTTATGTTGCATCACATGTAATAATTTATATAATGTATTATCTACAGTATTTATAAAAATAATAATAATGTGTGACCAGTACATATGTTTTGAGCACAAGGACATCTCACATGCATTGTATTATTACACGAATATAATTAGCTCTCTAAATACATTGTAATACTATTTAAGTAGGAACAGAGGTCAATCACTCCTTGTCCATATTCGAACACCATTATTTCACCCACGAAAATATGAATTAATAATGAGGAAAATGATTTGTTTTTTTTTTTACAAATAGGTTTTAAGAAGTATTATTGGATGCATGTGATGTACTGATGTACATGTAGGGCACATACACAAGGACAAATAGTACAGTCATTGCTATTTCTTGTGACTAAGCAAATCATCAATATTCAAAATAAATAACATATTCATTGTGTAAAATATTTATAAATGTTCTAAAATAAAGGCATCCTATATATAATATATATATATATAGGGAAGAGATCAAATAAAAATGGTTATGTATGAGTTAATTAAAAATAAATCTTGACTGTTGAATTATTTAGATCAATAATGCATATTAAAAGATAATTTTGGTATATATCTTATTTAAAATATTTTATCCCTAAAAACAGGGAATTTATTATTCTTTCTAACTAAGATTTATTGATTAGGATATAGTTTAATTATATCCATCCGATCAAAAATATGGATGGTTCAAATGTATTTTTAGTTAATACAACCAGATCTATTTTCATTATAATCATCCCCTATATATATATATATATATATATATATATATATAACAAATTTTAAGTAAAAGGTCCCTGCTAATTGCTATCTTGATTTGGCAAAAACGCTTCTTCCTTTTTCAATTTAAACTATTTATTTTATTAAAAAAAAATCTGATCGATCAATAATATTATATCTTACAAAGACCATACTCCAAAAATACATAAAGGAAAACCTCTAAAATTTAAGATGAAGAAGCTAATTCATGAATAATGGCCCATTATAAAGTCCATTTATGAAACTTTAAATGCTTGGAAAATGTAGGTCTAAATTTCAATAATTAGTTAAAAATAGCTAGAACTGGGCCATAGCAAAATGTGTGACCGAAGGCTATTGTTTTTTAAGCCCGGCCTAATCCTCTCTCGAATTTTATTATTGGCCCGTTTAATTATTTTATGAAAATGAAAGACAAAATTGTTCCTCATGAATTAATATCTGTACAAATGAGTAATTACAAGTATTGATAGTGTTATAAGTTAATTGGTTTGAGGCATCTTAATGAAGACAAGATTGAGTTTTACATTCAAGTCGCTAGCGTTGTAAGTATTAAAACTGCATATTAATGTAATTTTGAGCTACTAAAATATATAAACTATTTATTAGATGATTATACTTCATATTTTTATTATTTAGAGACTGAAGTATGCACTTATCTCTTAAATCTTGCCGAGAACAACTCTTTGTTATAACATATACTCCGTCCCATTAAAAATAACTTGGTTTAACCAAATTTGTGAATACTTTTTGATCAAACTAGGCCATTTATTTTGATCAAACTAAGTCATTTATGTGAAAATGTTTATAGTTCTTGATTAATCTAACTCGTTAACAAACTATGAGTGGTTTCAAATCTCGATAGTAGCTTCTTTTTTAGGTAAGGGATGAAAAGAATAGAAAAAGAAACCATCTAAAGTACAAATTACACTAGTAACTTTCATTTTGAATAGTTATTATGAATCCAAGGAAACATAATTTAGACTAGTTTAATATGATTCAGACAGAATGAATCTAGAAACAATGGTAATCTGTTTTATGCCATTATTGAGTCCAAAGCGAGAAATGAATGAACAAGAAGAATGCTTCTTTTTCATATTCATCCGTAGCCATTAGAGGCGTCCTCTTATCTCATTGAACGGTAACTACACAGAGCTGCCTGAGTTTTCAAGTTCACGTGCTGTTTCGACCCTTTTTCCTGCATACGTCAGTTAATTAACTTATTCTCATCAACAGATGGAAACAATGTTACTCCACAAGAAAAGGAAATAATGGGATTGCAAGGACAAAGAAACTGAGGTGAGGTTCCAATATTTATGCAGTTACCCCATCAGGAGATGCAGTGTCGAGAAATCACAATAGAATGCAAGGCGAGCAATATATAAGCATTAGTTTGTAAATAGTTTTGGGAGTAGATGTTTTGATAGCCAATTCGTGACCATGAAGCACATGCCTGAAATTATTCACAACCCAATTATAGGTACAAGTTGTGAGAGAAAGAGAGAGAGAGAGAATGGCACCTTGAAGAGATCTCTCATACTCCTGGAGTTGAGACTTGAATCCTGAGTTGGGACACATCATTGGTCTTTTTACTTTCACATAATTGGCAGCATCAGATAAGCTCATACCACGTTTGAACATCAGGTATGCAATAACAACGGTAGCACTGCATTATACATCAACGAAAACACAATTCAAAACAAACATAAAGAGATGAAATGCCTAACACTTTGATTTTTCTTTCTGCATAAACATGGAGATCATATTTTAAGCCTAATGCTGGCATAGTTTACTTTCTAATATGTGAGTTTCAGTTATAAAGTTGCTGAATTTATAAATAAATATGCCTCCTGTTCAGAGACAAGAATATACACTTAAGCAACAAAAGAACTTCAATTTAAGTATGGCAGACAATGAAGTTATGTCTATTGTACTGAATTTGGGCCTAAAACTCATACACCAACTCCCCAAACATGCAAGGATTTATTTTCATGGAGGGGAAAGTAAAGCAAGCACACCAAGTTCTTTTGAGTAAGCACAGGGGGGGTGGTTTAACAAACTCTAGATGTTGATTCTGGCATTCAAGGTTTTATTTTCCAGAAAGGTGCCTAGATGCTACAGAGACTAAAGTGAATCATCGCCTCATATTCTTCTGTCACGGTTAAGAATAACATGTATGATGGAGAGATAACCTCTGCCTTACAAGTAACATAGTTGAACGACTGCAGCAGCTCAAGTACTTAACAGCGTTGCTTATTGGATATTGTGGCCTCCCAAAAGCAAGATAACCCATACCTACAGTAAAATCAGGACACTAATATTACCTAAGTCCTAATGTCATGTTTATCATTCTTACTTCTCAAGCTAAAGAGGCTTATGCGTCAGGCCTTGTGCCTCAAGGCACAATGAGGCGGTAGCCTCACAGCTGGAGTTCTAGGACAAATCTTGAATTGTTTTTTGGGCCAAATTTATTTAATGAAGCTTTATATTCAAATACATCACTAAATATAAAGGCTCATAAGAAATTAACCTAATTTAACCGTAAAAAAAAATAGCACACAAACATAAGGTACAATGTTACATTGATCTCCCTCCTCCTTCCTTGCTCTTACTTCATCTCATCTCCCTCCTGTCTGTCGCCACCATCACAAGTCATGAATTTGATTGATGAGTCCACATGGGAGGCAATGGACGATGTGGATGAGGATCATGGCTCTAGTTGTGTTGATGATAATGATTTTTGACTTATATTAATTATTAAATGACTATGGTGCTAAATTAAGTTTTTAAGACATTAAGTGGGATTGGATAGCTATGGTGCTTGATATTGAACACATCTTTTAAATTGATGCTCTTAAGACTTCCAAGTTATCAAATTAATTTTTGGTTTTGTGATTATGGTTTTATGATGATTCTATAATTTCATGATTTTTTTTACTATTCTAATCAGAGGCTTACGGGCTCCCCTAGACTCTAAACAAAACGTCTCGATTGCGCTTTTACTGATTTACAACATTGGATGCAATTGCCTTTAAAAGTCTGAATCCCAATTAATAAATAAACTCATCTATTAACACAAACTTCAGTTGACATGAAATAGATACGACACCTTCTCGATCGTCCAGCAAAGCAGTGAACAAGTATGCCACCTCCTGAAGCCCTAGCTTCATCTATAAATGCAAAGCACTCATTGAAGTACTGAGATAAGGGAACATCTTCTCTGTCAGGAACTGTTTCAAATCACAGATAACATTTTGATCAATCCTTTGAGTTAAAACATTATATGCAATAACTGAAGCATTAATTTAGCAATTAAAAGTTGCTATTTGTTACAGTGCTAACTTAATAAAAGTATGAAGTCCAAGTGCCTTAAAACAAAGTGAGCTGCCATGTGATACCAACATCAGTGAAACGAGACAGCATCAAATTTCTTTCCACTATGACACACAAAATCCACATAGTCACGACTCAACAATCATACGAAATCCTGATTTATTTCAGAATGTAACAAAACAATGAAACAAACCATGCACTGAGAAATCAAAGGCTAAAAGTTCCTACCTTCAATAATTTTGTAAGCAAAAGCATTAGGATGGGAAGGGGACAGGGAATGGGCGACAGTCAATACATGTGTGACATTTAAGGCTTTCAAAGCACTCTTATTATTGGCAGCTCCAAGAGAACCCAAGTAAAGGCCCTGCACAAGAGAAGATAAATAAGAGTAATTTGGAACAAAATGTCGGTACAATCTCAGACTTCAATACCTCTTCAATTTGGCAAGGAATGTTATCTTCTTTGAAAATTTTCGAAACTTGAATGACTTTTAAAAATGCTGCTACACGTTCCTTATATGCAGCATCATCCATTGTTAACACTTTTGTAGACTCCTCCCAATATAAACCTGTGTTGAATTAGAGATTAAAGATTCAATTTTATTCCACCGCAACATGATATCCTTCAGCAGACACTAATACATGATTGTCCATTCCTTACTCCTCACATTGCCAACAAGACACATAAAGATGTTTTGGCAGAAATCACAAATATACCATAAATCTTCCTTAACAATACCACTGTAATCCAAAAATTAGCTTGAAGAAAGCTTAGCACCCTAGACTTTTAATCAAGTATAAATATCTCAGTCCTCTGCAGAAAAGTCTTTGATAATGGCATTCATAAATCACAGTGCATTTGACTTTATCGAACTTATTATATCAGATAACACATGATGGAATGAAAATCTAATAAAGCCAATGCTCAAGAAATAAAACAATGCCGACCCTTTAAATGCCGATTATAATGAGGTTAAAATAAATTATAGGATCTTTCAATCCATTTATGGGTGTTTACTGAGTGGGACAAAATTGATTGCACTTATCCCTATCCTTGGGATTACTTCAAGCTTACCTTATTGATGAGATACAGATCAAGCAAATGATCCCTTATAATAGCACTAGTAACGGGCTTTAGAATATTCCAATAAACTAATACTAAATAGTAAATACTAGACTAGCATGTATCTGTCCGGGTTTATCCAGCTTAATAAACACCTCCTTAAAATAAAAAACTACAACTCGAATTTTATTTATATATTCTGAGAGCTTCTACTTGTTGGATAAAACGACATGATCTGCAGAATCGAGCCAACTTAAAAAAAGTTAACTACAATTAGATTTATGTTGTGAACATGGTCCTTAGTTAAGTAAGGCTATTAACACTAGAATAATAATGTGATATAGGGCCATGAAATAATAGGAATGTGTTACCAATAAATGAAGCCAAGCCCATTTCAACTATATATAATTCCTAATTTCATATTAGCCTTAGCCTCTACATTTAGAGTTCACCAAGCTCTCTTTTATTGTCTTTAACTCGAGGATTGAATTAAACTTTCTATCGCCTCACTTTTGAGATTATGGATGTGTATCAAACTAAACTCTATAGATATTTTACCTGAGATATGTATACAAATACCTCTCATTATACAACATCGAGTATTAATGAGAGAAGAAAATAAAGTTGAGCGGAAGAAACAGGGTACTGCACAAATCTCTCTCTATTTAAATAATCCATTTCCACACAACAAGAACCAAGCAGGTTTATAATTTTGAACCTAACTATGAATATGTACACACATATAGCATAAAGATTTCATCTTTGAGGTTTAATTCATTTAGTCTGCATTAGAAATTGCCACTTCAATGCAAAGCATAATTAATTAACACCAATAGCTATCACAGAGATTCGTAACAGAGCTTGGGCAAAGAAATTAATATCACACTAATAAAGCTTCCTCTGCCTATTACAGATCATCAAAACTATCTTTTATCCAACAATGAACCAAAGTAGCATAAGGAAGCAGGCAAGGTAAAGAAATAATTAAAAAGGTGAGAGGCGGTGGCTGACTGTCGCTTTCACCTGCAATTGGGTGATGGCGAGGATGTCGGTTGAGGAGCCGCCGTTAGCGGCTGGCAGCGAAAGCGACGACCTTGAGATAGGCGGCGGTGACATGCAGTCACCGAGAAAGTGAGAAGGGAAGGAGAATCTGAAAATTCAGCCGCCAACGGCGGAAACGGATGTCGGAGGTGCCGCTGATGCTGGCGACGGCGATGGGTGGTGGATAAGGCCGCTGAACAGAAGCAGAGGGAAATAGCGAGAAGAGGGCAGCTGTGTGTTGCCGCTAATGTGATGCTGCCCGTTCCGACTGAGAAGAAGGCGGCGACGTCGTGGCCGTTCGCAGGAGAAGGATACTGTAAAGATTTAGGGATAGATTTGGGAAGAAGAAAGAAGAGGGTGGTGGAAATCGACGATGAATTGTAAAGAAGAATGAATAGTTGGGTTACGTTCTGCGCAGACTCAGAGAGATGGATGGAGAAAGTTGTTATTAAGAAAGAATGAGAAAGGTATAACAATTTAATATTAAATTGTAATTGCATTATAATAAATCATCAATTTTTAATTGATATTTTAATTTATAACTTTACATATTTTTAAACTATATAAAATTTAAGTTTTTTAAATCAAAGTATGATATTATGAATAGTTTAAATAATATATTATGTCCAAAATTGGCAAGGTAAAATATTAGTCTTTACTTAGTTTAATAACAAATTTTCATAGTTTTGATCACAAATGAAATTTTCATAGTTTTGATCGCAATGAATTGTTAATAAGGATATTCACAACGATGAACTATTTTATTTTATTTTCAATTTTGGAGGTGCCACATCAATTTTCTAAAATTTATCTATTTTTTCTTTCTCACATTCTTCGTCAATAAATTCAATTTATAATTGTTTTAAGATCTCGCCAAAAGATACACTCCATGTGTCCCACTAAACTTGATACAATTTCGGACATTCCACTAAGCTTGACACATTGCTAAAATAATATTCCCTCCATCCCAATAAGCATGACACAAAATTTTTAGCCATGATTATTAAAAAGAATGTATAAAGTAATGTAAGAGTGATAAAGGTAGTAGGGTCCATACCTTTTTAAAGGAATAACTTTTACTATTTTAATAATGTGTCAAGCTCAGTAGAACGTCCACATAAGGAAATTGTGTCAAGTTTAGTAGAACGTCCAAATAAGGGAATTGTGTCAAGTTTAGTGGGACAGGGGTAGTAAAAGTTATCCCTTTAAAAAGTTGTGGATCCTACCACCTTTATCACTCTTACACTACTTTATACACTCACCTTAATAATCGTGCCCAAAAGTTTTGTGTCATGCTTATTGGGACGGAGGGAGTATTAACATATAAAATAATATTCCTTCCATCCGCGAAAGTGTTTAACATATTTTTTTTTTTTGGTTGTCCATAAAAGTGTTTAACAGTTCAAAATTTTCATTTATAGTAACTATTTTATACATACGATCCAATTAAAAATTATAAATCATGTGGGACCCAAACTTCATTCATTCTACTTTTCTACACACATCTCAATTAATAATTATTATAAGTGGGACCAAATTTGCCACTCACTACATTCATTACACATTACACTCCTTACACACTCCAATCAAAGTCAACTTTTCTTAAAACGCGTGTCATGTCAAAGTGTTAAACACTTTGGCGAATGAATGTAGTATCAGTTATGTTCGTCTGACAAGCAAAGAAAATCACATGGCGAGTTCAAGTTGAGGTGTGTTGCCTCTTAAATTGTGTCAACTATGGAGATATTTGACACATCGGCTCATGATCAACCTCTTGTTGTCACCTCTGAAAATTCAAGGTCTTGTTCTTAATTATTTGCGATTAGTCGGGTCTCATTTTTGAGCTTTTGTGGTTAGCAACTTGGCTGAAAACTTTGAAGCAACACACAAGATATTATTTTCTTCATACTTGATATCTTATTAGAATTCAAATTCATGCATGACACATTGATAGAATAACTAATTGGTAGGTGGATATTCCTTGTCACCGTATGCGGACCACAATGACGAGACTCATTCTTTTTGGAGATGATTTTGACACAGTGACATTTACTTGAGGTATTCATTACCTATCAAATTACTTGTTTATGATTGATAAATCATGAATATCATTACATTGATACCGTCATTCTCACGACTACATATACTTCATTCCATAGCAAGTAAAGGATAACATTCATTCTTTTAACTTATTATCTCTTGATATTAACTTATTAAATTATTCTTTTAACTATATATTACACTCATGACTCATGAGGTACCACCATTCTCGAATCTACTACTTGCTGACTTAAGCATTAAAGTCTCTCCACGATAACTTCAATCATTTATCCCGACTTGCTTTGCAAGAGTTTTGCTAAAGGAGTTATGAAACAAGAGAATCATCGTCAACTCATTAAGAGAGATGTATGAACTTCAATCCCTTTGGAGCATTCATGTGTGTTTTTTTGTAATCCATCTGATAAATCAACTTCCTCCTCCTGGAAAGACGAAAATGGAGTCCCTTGCTACACCGATCTCGATTGCGTAGATCGAAACCTGCAAAATAACGCCGGAGGAATGGTCGAGGTCCTCCAGAAAAGAACTCCGACACTCAAGTCAGTGTGTGTTGGAGGAGAAAAATGTATATGATAGTGAAAGTTGAGAATGAATAAATCTGTTACAAACCGTATAGAAAAACATATATATATAGTATGAAAGTCTGAGAGGACAAACTAGTAATAACACACTCCATACCGTTAGTATAGTACAAGTTTGTTATATATCCCTCCAATACCCGGACTCCACATCATGAGGGGACCACTGAATATCACATCAAGCCTTCTATAATAAAACTTGATATGAGTCAGTACATTCAATCCTCATGGTATAACTCAGACTTTTATCAGAGCTCCGAGTCTGGCGCGCATTTACTAATGGATCTAGCATTTTAGTTATCACATATGAGCTCTGAGAACAGATGTCTCACGAGCAGAGCTTCTTCCTTGACTTTCTATATCAGACCTTGTCAATAAATCGTACTCCTCCTATCGGGTTTTTGTATTACGTAAAAAAAGCTTCTTACTATCCTTTGATTTATATTTTAGCATTATGATTTATGCTGATATTCAACCCTATCACCATCCGTCCCAATAAAGATGGCACAAAACTTTTGGGCACAGTTATTAAGAAGAGTGTATAAAGTAGTGTAAGAGTGATAAATGTGGTATGGTCCACACCTTTTTAAAGGGATAACTTTTATTATTTTAGGAATGTGTCAATCTTAGTGGAACGTCCCAATAAGGGAATTGTGTCAAACTTAGTGGGACGAATGGAGTATATTTTGTTGTGGATTACTTCATAATTCAACATACTATATATATTCCAATTAATTTTATTTTAAACATGATAGCTTAAAATACAATATAGTTATTTTTAGAAGAAAAATTTAAATCTTGAGTAAATTAATAATAAAATCACAATTTATATACAACAAATTTTAAAAATAATTGGTTGTTTGGACCGCTGGAATAGGTTTACGGACTGCTTGGAGCGGTCTAATGTACTTTCACTAGGGATCAAAATTTGAAATATCCATTACTAAATTCATGCTCATTGCCCTAATGTAATTTGTAGTCAAATTATTAGGAATCTCAAATCGCTCAACTTAATTTTTGTTCGAAAAAACTAAATAAAATCATATACATAAAACGTAATATGATAATATATATACCTATAAAATCATATAATGATCAATTGATGATCGTATTATTAGGATTTATGATCGCTAGAAAAGAAATAGTGAAGAAATTCCATACCCGTTTATGGCTTATGAGTGTATCAGTGTATGTGAATTCTCTACTAAATATTGAGGCACGCACAATTAGGGATGATAATGGGTGGGTAAAATTCGAATCAGATCCGGAACTGGTCAACACCCACTCATTTTAAAGTTATAATTTCGGTTCCATACCCGTTCAAATTCATCGTGATCGGTCCCGACCCGACCCGACCTGCTAGGTACAGTTTCGGTTCTCGGACCGATCATTTTTTCTCAATTTTTTTTGATTTATTTTAAATTTATTTTATTTCAAAAATTGATATTTGATAATACCTTGTATTTTTTTGGAATCAGTATTAAGATTGGACTTTTAAAAAATTACGAAACTTAAAATTCCTAATTTACGAAATTAATTTGAAGTTCAATTTTAATTATAAATTTAATTTTTAAATTATAAAATAAAATTTATATTTTAAAATTAAATAAAATAATAATAAAAATTGGTCAACGTAATAAATAATAATAATAATAATAATGATAATGATAATAATAATAATAATAATAATAATAATAATAATAATAATAATAAAACAAGGAAGAAAAAGTTAGGAAAAGAGAGAAAATAAACTAGTAAGTGGTAAGAGCTGGCGTGAAATTGAGAAGTCTACTCTTAGTCTATGTAAATGAAATGAATATTCTAAAAAAATAATACTCATGGGTGATCAGACCTAAAAATCCTTATGGATATTCTCCCAGTCCAAAATTATTTGTAATTTAATTAATGATTCGGTTTCAGTTCAAGAATCGTAATTATTTTAACGGTTCTATTCCAGATTTTACTCGCTCTTTGACAAACCTACACGTACTACGCCACCAGCAACATGAGTCCGTCATGCACACAATGTGAAACATAAGTGCATAAAACCAAGAAAATTTGAAATTAAACCAATTATTGAAATTAAAATTATTTCGATCAAAAAATTTATAAAACCAAACTGATTCAAACCGAAACTTTCGGTTTCGATAGGATTTTTATCATCCGAAAACCTAATATATAAAATTTTTGTAATAAATATAATGTATTTTGAATTAGAAAATTAATACTCAAATTGTTTTAATAAAAAATATGCTCATTATTATATACTATAATAATTTACGTATTGTAGCCAACGTTGAAGAAATTAATCTATAAATAAGATTTTGTGATAAATGTTAATTAAATACTAGTCCCTCTATCCTACTAAACTTGACACACTTTCTTTATTGGGATGTTCCACTAAACTTCACACATTCCAAAAATAGTAAAATTATTTCTTAAAAAGGGTGTGGACTCTACCACTTTCATCACTCATCCACTACTTTATACACTCTCCTTAATAACTGTGCCGGAAAAAAATGTGTCATGTTTAGTAGGACGGAGAGAGTACTATATTATTATATAATAAAAGTTCAATGAATTCCAGAGCAATTCTCAACCAACATATGCTATTCATTCTCGTTTATAACACACCGAAGACTCCTTATCTTAGGAGCGGGATGAGTGATACATCCGACGCTGGCCGGTGAAGAACGCAAGCAAAGCTGGAACTCGGGTATTTCTCTATTCCATCAAGATAAAGGAAGCAGAAATTAAAATCAAATATTTTTACGAAAAATAAATCTGAACCATAAAAAAATTAGTTTTAAAATTTAGAATCAAACTAAACTTGAATATATTAAAATCGATTTAAACATGAGCATTTGACAAGAGAACATGACATATATTTTTTTTAAGAAATTAGATTATATTAATATTAAATTACATAGCCGCGAAAATTCGAATCCGACATCTATTGTCTTAGAGCATCCAGTTTTCCGGTGACATTTTTGTAATTAAATGGAACTTTTTGTGTGGGGTTTACGAATTTTAAAGTGGTTGTGTTGATTTGTAATAATGAGGGCTCTCAACATGGGGTTCTTTCTCTTTAATTTGTATTTTATGATTTATATATATATATTTTTATTTAGGATATTTGTTATGTATTAAATTTATTAATTCAATTAATAAATATGTAATTAATATTTAATTTTAATTTTAATTTTAATATTTTTTATTTAATTAGATTAAATTGAATATATTTTTTTTAATTTAAATACATTAATAAAAAAGCGAAAATATGTAAAAATGTGGAATTAAAATATGGTATTTATAGATGAATTTATGTATTAAAAAAAGAAAAATAATAGAAAATGGAGGGGACCGTCCCCCACCCGGCAGCATCAAAAAAGGCGTAGCCGGAAGCCAGATGCTACTCTCAACCCAAATCCTCAACTCCACAGGCCGTCTAGCGGGACTCTCTCCTAAGCCTCCGGAGTCCCTGCCCACCCACCCTACCCGGGAGCCTCCCTAGTCATCCCGCTCGAAATGTTTTTAAGCATTATCGTCACTACTACTAGGTGACTACTAGGTCAAGACAATATACCTTACGTCACGAATTGAATGAGAGAAATTGAGACATCCACGAAGACCTTGGTTTGTCCTAGGTAACGAACTCTCATGTGTGGGCTTAGGGCCTTATAAAAGAAGTTAAAATACACGTCATCTTGTAGCGAATCCAAAATTCCCCAAAATGAGAAGAAGCATCTCCAAAATCCCTTACCGCTGCTCCACCGCCGCCACTTTCTCCACTTCATCAGGCGGCGGAGGCGCCGGAAGAGGTAGAGGTCGTGGCGCTCCTATACAGTTCCAATTCGCCGTATCAGATGACGAATCCAAAACTCCCAAATCTGTCGGGGCGCATCCACCGCCTCACGGCGACGGCCATGGTCGAGGTAGAGGTTCCTCATCCGCTTTGCCTTCCTTCTCTTCCTTCATGAACAAGGAATCCGCCGCCACCACCTTCGCCCGCGGCACTGTAGCTGGTGAAAATTCCGAGATTCCCCCACCGAAACCTAATCCCAAAATGCCGTTTGTAGCACAACCGGATCCCGCTGAATCGGATACACGAGAGAAGCCGCTCCCCAGCAGCATTTTCGGTGTTCTATCCGGGGCTGGTCGGGGGAGAGGCAGTAAATCCCAAGCGCAGCCACCGCCGCCGGATTCCGAGATGCCCAGAGCAGCGGAGGCTCGACCAACCCCAAATCGTGCTAGGGAGCAGAGGCAATCTCCTCGAGTGCAATTGACTGCAGAGGAGAAAGTGAATAAGGCGGTGGGGATATTATCGAGGGGAGGAGACGGAGGTCGCCCAGGAGGAGCTAGAGGCGGCGTTAGAGCTGAAGGAGGAGGAAGAGGAGGGTATGCTGGTGGGAGAGGAGGAGGAGGAAGAGGAAGAGGAGGATATGGTGGTAGGGGAAGAGGAACCGAAGGTGAAAGATATGACGATATGGAGGATAGTACACCGACTGGGAAGTTTTATGGGGACCCTGCTGATGAGGAGAAAGTGGCCAAAAGGCTGGGGCCGGAGGTTATGAGCAAGCTTGCAGAAGGTTTGCAGGAAGCTACGGAAAGGATGTTGCCGTCGCCAGCGGATGATGCACTTTTGGATGCATACGAAACTAACATAAGGGTAATACCGTAATAATGCAGTTTGGCTTGTGTTTGTTTTAAATGTTAATGTTCAGATGGTTTTTTATGCAGCTTGAATGTGAGCCAGAGTACTTCATGGAAGAATTTGGCACGAACCCCGATATCGATGAGAAGCCTCCAATTCCTCTTCGCGATGCTCTAGAGAAGATGAAGCCTTTCCTCATGGCATATGAAGGGATTGAGAGCCATGAAGAGTGGGAGGTATATTTTGTACTATGACATCTAACTATTTGGCGCTGCTAAGTGATTAATTTTGAATATTGAAAATCGTGTTCCAGTGTGCAGCATGAGATACCTTCTCTGTTAATGTTCTGTGATGCAATATATGCAAGGAAAACAACGTACACAAAAAATTGTAGTTATATTGATTGGCAAACTTTATGGTGACCTTGCCTTTAAATTTACTGACGGAGTATGATTGAAGACATATGGATTGAGAAGTTCACTTGCCTACCAAATCTTTTATGCAGTGCTAAAATGTTTCTGATTGAAAATGTTAATTTAAACCTTGTATTGATTTTTTGTTAGCTTTGTGCTGATGTTGGTTACGATTGTGGCACTTTTTCTGTTGATTTTAAGCGTGTTGGAGGTTTTGGAAATCTGATGGTCTTTTTGAATGTTTGTCATTGTTTTTAAAGGTTCTGAAATTGGATGGTATAATATTGTTTTTATGATTGTTATTACTTTCTTTTTTAATAGCGAGCACGCTGGTATAATTTGGTTTCTTGTAGTCCCCATTATTACTGTTGATCTGAAAAAACTTATGTATTTCTTCGGAAGAGTGAGGACCTATTTAGATTGTTATGCGGAGTTAATCACTAAAATATTTTATGATTTTGTTTGACAATAGAACTATTGAAATAAACGATTGCGATCTATTATGTATATTGGTGACTTTTTCCTCGCGTCTTTGTTGCAAGTCCTTATCAAAGAATGGGATTTGATGATCCACTAAGTGAGAACATGTTGAATGAACAAACAACAATTTCAACATAATCAATAAATAAATAATGGATAGCTTCTATCTCTGATTTAACATAATTGATGGATAGAACCTGTTCATGCTTCATGGTATAGACTAAATCCAGTACAAATATTAATTTCCTTGTCATATTATGGTTTTCTTTGCTTACTTCCGAAAAAGTATACCTTCAAAAAAATGTGTAAAATACACTGTATACATCCTCTATATCAGTTGAGAGTATTATTTGTGTTAAATGGAAGCATTTATGAAGTGGTTGTATGATCTACAGGAAATTATGGAAGAAACAATGAAGAGGGTTCCTCTTCTTAAAACAATTGTAGATCATTATGGTGGTCCAGATAAAGTGACTGCAAAGCAACAGAATGAAGAGCTAGAACGAGTGGCCAAAACTCTCCCAGCTAGCGCACCTGATTCTGTGAGACGCTTCACCGACCGAGCAGTTCTGTCATTGCAGGTATAAACTTTTACATCTTCAACCTATTGACAAAATATGATTTAACTCGAGCTTTTTTTGATTCGGGATGAAAATAATCAATTTAGATGATATGATTCATTTTAAGTGCAAACTATTATTCTTTTTTCCCTTTTTGATTTAAAATTCAAGTTTGGTTTGTAAAATTTGAATAATTTCAAGAGGGTACACCTATTTCTCATGTCTACGTGATATCATATCATTGTTGTTATCATGTGTTCCTGAGCTGATCATTTGGAATTAATCAGAGTAATGCGGGTTGGGGATTTGACAAGAAATGCAAGTTAATGGATAAGCTCATAGTGGAAGTTTCTCAACAATACAAGTGAAGAAGAGCTGGGAATGCTTTGTGGTCGAATATATTTTATTCTGCATAAAAGAAGCTGCTTTATGCTTCCAGAATGGTAATACATGGCTTGGATACGAGACAGCCGTCCAAAGCTGATCTCAAATTGATTTTGTTTTTCCGATATTGAGCTTTCTTGGATCAGATAGCATGCCATCTCTTTTCAGAAACATATCCCTAATCCTAAATTTTATCAAATTGGTGAAATGGGTTTTTAGAATAAGGAGAATCTCACAATAATTGATTTGAGTTTTATCATTTGATTGGCATTGATTCATTACATTCGATGTTTCTATGATGTTTTGATTTGTTACTAGTATTTATGAATGTTATTCGCCATTTAGGATCCTTTAGTATGAAATAAGGCTCCCAAGTTATGAGTTGGGAGAGACTTCTCTTCCATTTTGTTTATGAGGGTATTATTTGCTCTCTTTTTATATCAATTTTGATGAAAGTATTTTATCACTTCATTATAGGGTAATAATCACAAATTTAAGACTACGAGTTTCTTGTTTTTTTCCTTAATGAATATTTTGTCATCTCGCAGAATTTGACATAATGTGTTTTTGTCCTGAAATGCAACGACACATTTTAAGTATTTCACTATACACTTAATTCTTTCTAACCTTTTGAAAATATTATAAGATGGCTTCACTATAAGGCGTGGTCACTGGTCTGATGATACCGGGATTGGGCATAATGAATTTGAATATTCATGACTTGTAGAAATATTGGTCAAAATCATGAACATTTGCAGAAGCCGCGTGTAAAGTAGAAACGAATTGACGTTGGAATTATCAATCTTTGTAAACAAAATTAAACTTTGTAGTAGCTAAAAACTAAATAATACCATTTTGTGACTTCATCCCTGTGTTGAGTCCACTAGCCATTTTGTCACCAACTTTGACTAAATAATACCATGCACTATTTAATCAAGTTTGGAAACAGCTATCGCTTGTGAATTATTATGCTTATCTAAACAAAACCACATCATTCATTTCATGGTGTGCTCAATCAAAGCAGCCATTGATGAACACACCAAATTTGACAATAAAGAAATAAAAAAGAAAGCATGCATTTATCCTCATAGTGGTACTAGTACCTCTATAAATACTCAACATTACACAATCTTATATCACCATCATCTAAACCAATCACCCCATTGAATTCGTTCTACAGCAATGTCTCACTTCAATATGTTCTTGTTCATGCTCATTTTGGTGTTGGTGTCAACGACCCATGCCCAAAGCGGCCTAGTCCTCCCCCTCCGCAAGGACCCTAAAACCTCCCAACTCTACACCACATTCCAAATGGGCAGCCGCCGCGCCCCCATCAACGCCGTCGTCAACCTCGGCGGCGAGCATCTCTGGATCAACTGCGAAGACTACGCCTCCGCCACCTACTCCCCCATCCCTTGCGATTCCCCCAAATGCGACCTCTCCGGCGGCATTGGCTGCCTCGGCTGCAGTCTCCCTGCTCGCCCCGGCTGCTCCAACAACACCTGCGCCGCCGCCTCTGATAGCCCCTTCACGCCCTACCTCGAAGGCGGCTACTACGAGGACTCCCTCTCCACAAAAGACCGCCCCTCTCCGCTTCCGGAGATCATATTCTCCTGCGTCTCTGCTGACTTTCTCGCTGGACTTGCCGCCGGCGCCTCCGCCATGGCCGGCCTCGGCCGCACCGATATCTCCCTCCACAAACAGGTGGCCGCCCGGTTGAGCCTCCCCGATAAATTCTCCGTTTGCCCGCCATCGTCGGGGATCGGGAAGCTGACCATCGGCGGCGCTGCCGCTCCCGCCGTTGTAGCACAGCTGCTAAAGACGACGGCCTTGATCGTGAATAAGCCGACGATTAGCCGGCCGAGGTCGGTGCCGGACATATCTGCGGAGTACTTCATCAACGTGAGGGGGATTAATGTCGCCGGAGCGGCGGTATCCATGAAGAGCTCGTATTTCGATATCGACGAAGATCGCAAGGGGGGCACGAAGATCAGCAGCGTGCAGAATTACACGAGCATGCACACGTCCATATACAAGCCGGTGGTGAGAGCGTTCGAGAAGGCGGCGGCGGAGATAGGGATGAGGAACGTGGCGGCGGTGGCGCCGTTTAGAGCTTGTTACAGGTCGGAGTCGGTGAGGAGGACAGAGGCGGGGCCGGAGGTACCGGCGATCGATCTGGTGCTGCCGGGGAGTGAGGTGTATTGGCGGATAAGCGGGGCGAATGCGATGGTGGAGGTTGATGGGAACACGATGTGCTTGGCCATGGTGGACGCGGGGTCGAGGCCGGAGACGTCGGTCGTGATCGGAGTGCATCAGTTGGTGGAGAATTACTTGGAGTTCGATGTGGCGGCGGAACAGCTGAGGTTCAGTTCATCGCTCTTGCCGCATAAAAAGAGTTGCTCTCCTCTTTAAAATAAATTTGGATTTTATTTAGATTTAATTAACTATGTTGTTTTGTACTTTGGTTTTATTTAATGATTTGTGTGCATGCTTTGTTTCACTTAATAAAACTAAGACCACTTTGATTTCATTTTCAATTGTAATTTCTGATTCTCTGTAAAATCAGATATTAGTTTATGTTGCTACTCTTTTTTTTTTTGGAAAAAAAAAATTATATGCATGGGTGAATAGTTTGATGTAATACCCCGTACTTTAATTCGAAAGAATTATCAAGTTTTAATATTAATTAGGGTATCATATCCGTAGAATTTTAATTTTTCGTTGAGGAGTTTCAAACACGAAAAATTTATTTATCAATGAGTTTAACGTTAATTGTGACGTGCTCGAATTTCTATTCAATTATTGATAAATCCCTAATTGATTTATTATTTTGGAATTTTGAATTATTCAAATAGCAAATTGAGTATTATTATTATTATTATTACATGCTATTAACATTAATATGATACATCTCCTATTTATTTATTAAGAGCCCAATTGAGTTAAGAAAATCTTAATGGATAATGGGAAAAAGACGGGCCGGTCCATTATGACCAAATATTGGGCAAAAAAAACCATCAAAAAAACTTATTATCATGCGGCCCCAAATTACAAGTGGATAGACCAAAAAACCACCCATATAAATCGCGCCTCTCCACTTCAATTGTCCCCTCCTTCTTCCCCCCTCTTTCTCTCTCACTCAGCCGCACCCTCTAGAAGAGCCATGGAGACTCCCAGATCACTCAAAAAATTCTGGATCGCTTCTTATACTATTTTCGTCTTCTGGTATCTCCTTATCTACGCTTCCGATCGCTCGTCTCTGCCATCCCTCGCCGTCGCCAGGATCCAATCTTCCTCTGCTAGTGATAGTAACACCTCCGCCGTCGATGGCAGCGAGGAGAGGAGGAGATTGTGCAAGGGCAGATATATATACATCCATGAAAACAGTTCTCGCTGGAGATTATATTTCACAACCGAATGAAAACAGTAATGGTTTTGGATTTCAAACTAGATGGTTCATTACTTATGTGCTGATGGTTCATTACATCTGTTCTTATGGTTCACAATGTCTGATGTAATGGTTCTCGCTCGTCTCTGTCAAAACCCTCGCGAAACCAGAAACTAGAAACTAGAAACCTAAATTCCTCTTGGTGGTTCTCTTGTTAGCTTATTCTGGTTTTTGTATAATTTGGATAGAATAATAAAGTTAAGTTCCAAACTGCATAAATCAACACACAACCATCAACTGAAGATAACTAAACCATCAGTGAGTACAAAGTAAACCAGTAACATATAAAAAATAAACCATCTCGTATGAAAAATAAATCTAATGGTTTTAAAATTATGTGCATATGGTTCAAAAATTTATCTTGATGGTTCTCTTGTTAGTTTATTCTGGTTTTTGCATAATCTGGATAGAATAATAAAGTTAAGTTCAAAACTGCATAAATCAATAAAAAACAGCGGAAATCAGATCATTGAAACTTGAAACTTGTGAATTGTTGACAACCAACGTCTCCTCTCTATACTTAATCAACAATGAGAAACTGCAATCCATTAGGAAACAAAAATTCGGAACAAGGAAGAACCGACGATGAAAACGGAGAAACTGTCGAAACAAAAAAACGAAAATTAGAACAGAAAAAATAAGCAATTGAATCTGAAAAATGTAGTAACAATCAACCCAGCATCAAACGATCAAAAATAGAAGAAGAAATCTCTGAAAAAAAGGAATAATGGACGGCGAATCATGCAAAATTTCATTCGCAGATGATTTTCTGCAACTAAGGTTAAAAACGTGAAACCACATCAATATTTTGGGTTTAATTGAACAAAAGTGTATTAGAATGGACCTACTTGACAATGAGAAAAAATGGTGGTTTTTTTTGACTACAAGTTCACCCAGGTGGACCTTAGAGACATTAATCCATGGATAATATAGGAAGCCCAATAAAGTTTAAAAGCATCATTTATGCTATTAAGAGTCCAAGTAAGAAAAATAGCCCAATAACAATATGTCTTACATCCATACATATATACATGTTGAATTCCAATACAATAGGTAAAAAAAAAAATTATAATACATCATATAAAGATTTTAACATTTAAGTTAAAGAAAAGAAAATGAAAATAGGAATGTAGCAGCAGCCCATGCTTCCCACATTGTCTAGTACGTGTGTTTTCCCATGCCACACACCACTCTTGCTTTCCTACCAAATTCAAGCTTTCTCCACCACTCCTACAGATGCATCGACATCACCATGTTTCAATCCACATACAACATTTCATAAATATCTAAACCATTGTTGTGAGTGCTGCAAAGAGAGAACAAAGGAAAGATAGAGAGGGAGCAGGAGAAGGGTAGACAACCAAGCATCAAACCATTCATTTTCTATCCTCATTTCAATCTTCTTTGGATTTCATCGACACAACAACACTCAACCCATGCTGCCACTATGCTACCATCTTCATGCTTTCTTTAAATTAAAGTCTTCAACCACACAATTCGTCAATCGACAACTCCTCTTACTTTCATCCTTTCAAACACTACTCTCTCATACTATTGTGACTGAACTGTAAAGAAAACAAGGAAGGAAAACAGAGAGAGGGGCTGCAGAGGAATCAACTATACACAAGCAGCAAGTCATTCACATCTACCTTCCATTTCACCTTCACCTTCAAGTATGATTCGTATTCTGAGTTACTTAACTCTTTACATGTTTGAAGCTTTCATTTCAGTATTTGTTTCACATAAATTAGTTATGTTGTTCTTCCTTAATTCACAACTTAGTATACTTCACCTATAAGAATTTAGCTTCCTATTACGTGCCTTAGAACAATAGAAATTTATATAGCAAATCATATATCCCTTCTCTTGATACCTCACATTTCATAATTTAGAATTTACACTATCAAATCAAAGAGTTCAAGGAAAACCTTGTTCGATAATCCCAAAATCAAAACATAAGACCCCAACTAAGTGAGCTGTAAACAAAGAAATTAATGAAAATAAATAAATGAATTATACCTGTTGTCTGCCGAAGAAAACTGGCCATGGTGAGCAAACTGGAGACGGGGCAGCGGCGCACGAGGGAGAAGGCTGGGCTGGTGCAACGGTGTCTCTAGTCGACGGTGGCGACACACGGGGAGTAGGCGGCTCCAGTGGACGGCAGCCCGCCGGAACAACCACGAGAAAGAGAGAAAAAGAACCGGGGGATGAAGATGATACAAAATTTGGGATTTTTTTTTCCTAAATCCTTTTGTTTATTCAATTCGAGATGAATTGAGTCGAATCCCTCCGATAATTAGTCGGAGTTTCGAATCTTGTCCGGACAACAAAATAAATTTTAAGAAAGGGAAGCACGAATTTTCGCAGCTCCATGCCCAAATGCCGAAGAGGCCATTAAAATGGCTACTGTGTGTGTGTGTTTGTGTCTCTACGAAGAGAGAGAAAGAGATTTGGGAAATGGGTGAAAGTGACTATTAGGGGTGGGGTAGTGTTGATTATTTTATATCATTAATTATTTTGTTTAATTTAATGAATTAATCTAATTAAGTGGAATTAAAAATCATAACTTATTAAGAAGTGGACTTGTGTTGAAAAATAAATTGGGTTAATCTTTTTGATTGGGCCGGATTGGATTTTGGGTTCACTTATTCGTTGGGCTAGATAATTCTTCTTATCGGACTTTATTTATATTTTTAAACTATTGGGTTATATTTTTGGAATACTATTAATTAAGTTAAGAGATGGGCCTTTATCATGATTATGATGAATCATTAATTAAAATGTTTGGTCCATAATTTATATCTTGTACAAATCTAGTTTAATTAAATAGAGAATTTGATTAATTTAATTAATTGAATTAATTGAATTATTAAATTTGATTAATTGATAATTAATAGAAGATTAATTATTTAATTATATTATAATTAGTGATGATTAATAATTAAGGTTAATAATTAATTAAGAGTAATTAATTATTAAATGAGAAGTCTTTAGTAATAATAATAATTATTGGGATTAATTATTATTTGATCTATATCAAACCTTAATTATTATTAATTATTTGTAATTATTAATAAATAATTATATTACTTAATTAATTTAGTGAATCTAAATTAATTTAAATCGAGACATGAACCTTTTCTAAGGGTCTCAAATTACGAGAGCATATCTAAAATATCCGATTCTTATGTCGGATATAATTGTCTCCATTATATTAATTGCAAGCAAGCAATTAATTATTTATCGAACTAGTGAACGTTTATTTCATTTGAACGAAACTAAGGTTTTCGGAGAAAACCTTAAAGCTTCTTAGTGATTTAGTAGATCGGATATGAAACCCTAAGGCCTATAAAATCATTATGTCTCGAGTCAACAGAGATATTCTAAGAACTCAATGATTCTAAATGTAACTCGTTACCTGAAGGTCCATCGAGGGAGTGGTAACCAAAGAACGAGAAGGAGAATCAGGTTTACCAGCAAATACCGGTTTTCCAGGTGGGTTTACTATACAAACTATATTTTTGCTTTATTAAAGCATGTTGCGAAAATGTGAAATGATTGACATGCATAAAATTCTTTGTGTTTTGTGTGTGATTCCTATCTGTGTTGAGCCATGTTTGCGAACTGGTCAACTTGTGAATAACGATCGGATCTTGAGCCATGTATTGGTCAAGGTTAGTGTACACATGGGGAGTGTGATCGTGAGTCATTACGGACCGGTCCACATAGGACTGTGTGTCAGTATTGACCGATCCGGTGGCACCCATTGGTCAACGTCTGGGGGAGTGGAACCATTGCTCACCAGGGTTGTTACCATTTTTAACGTCTGGGGAAGCAGTAACTTTGCTCACAGCGTTGTTATCATTGATTAAGTCTGGTGGAGCGGAAACATTGCTCACCAGCATTGATTACAGATATGGATGAGACACATGGAAAAGAGAGTGATCACTCCAACTTTTGGTAAAATCAAATGATGTTTTGTGTTCACAGGTTATTTCAAGATACTTGTGTTACACTGTGATAATGCATGATCAATAACTGTTTTGTTTTCGGCATAACCCACAGAGTACATCAAGTACTCAGCCCTGCTTGTATTTCCAAACACTTGCAGGTTGAGCGATGGGTGGTGGCGGTGGTGCTGAGTGAAGATTTCTTATATGATAAGTATTCAGAGATAATACATATCTTCATATATGTGTTAAGTTTTCACTATTCCGCTGCATTTCTTTGTCATTGTTGATTTTGGCTATCTGGTTTGTCTTCCAAAAATCAGAACCCTCGAATCGTACCTCAGTATTTTATTCCAGTCCTTTATCATTTCGAACATTTGATGAATGTCATTACTCCTTTGTAAGATTGAGCTTTTGAGTTATAAGGTTTCCTTCAAAAACATGACAATACACATTTGTTCAGTATTACTTCTCAGTTACCATTGTTGTTCCTGTTATTCCATTTCTTTTCCGGTTCTTTCTTCAATTCACAGTCACACTCCGATTGATCTGTCCTTTGGAAATTGGGGCTGTGACATTTGACCTCTAAATTATAATGAAATGAGTATTAAGTACTAAACATAAAAAATGTTAATAATAATTATATTTTCTATTTAAATAGGATGAAATCTAATATTACAATTGCTATTTGTTTTGTTATTTTCTCTCTGTCCATAAATTATTGATATGATGATCTATGACATCGCTAATTTGCAACTAGCTTATGCTTGGATTGTGTTCTTAAACATTTTAATTGTGTTCTTGTGTTGTTATTTAATTAGTAAACACCTTACTATTAATCTACCTTACTAATTCATCTCCTAAGAATGTCTCCCTCTCAATGTTCAACACACGGACAGTCACGATTAAACTAAGCTCCGCCACACTAACTAAGTTTCTAAAAGATGATTTTTTTTTTCTAATTACAATAATTTGCTTACAACACAATACTTATACCGAATTTTGATAAGCATCATTAAAACTAATTTCTGTAAATATATTATCTTATATAAAAATTAATTAATCTTTAATTTTATAAATTGTCTTATAGACGTACGTAATCCATTCTTAAATGTTGATTCTCAAAAGGTATTTTCGTAAGAGTTTTTTATTTTTTAATAACTACCACGTTTTTCAAAATAAGAGAGAAGATAAAAAAACAAAAAAGCCTATCTACAAATTTTTTGCATCATCACGCATTCATTATAAAATGTAAGTCATATCCACCAATTAGCAATTGAAAACACAATTAATTGTATTAAAATTTGAATTCAATTCCCTTTTTAATATGCATTTTTCATTTTCGCATTTTGTTATTTTGATTCATTCACTAAAGCTAATAAACCTATTTGACTCAATACAATCAATTCAAGTTTTTATTTTTAGCTAATAAACCTATTTGACTCAATACAATCAATTCAATTAAATCAAATGAAACTCAAATTCTATTAAATACACATAATCACTTAAAAGTAATAAATTATGTGAATTTCAAATTTCACTAACTATATATCCCTACACAAAGTCAAAATATTGTATTAAACCTTCATATCTGATCATATCATCATAGTATAACATCTTTAGTGGACGAACATAGTATAATACGAAGTATTTGTTAATGTTGGTTTACACTTTACACTGATTTGATTACTGTTAATACTAGCCCTAGTCGTGGTTCTGGTTCAATTTTTAACAAATGTCAACCACAACTGGTGTATATATTTGAATGTCCAAATTAAAAAAACAATACCAACTTATATTTGAAAGAAGCGATCAATCAATTTATAACATATTTTGAATTAAAAAAATATGAGTTTGTTGGATCTTGTAATTAATGTGCAAAACAATCAAAAGAAGAATGAAGAAGGAAGAAGAGAGAAGACTGCAATTTAATTGTAGGGCTGATAAATTCTAAAATTGTTTTATTGTTATATAAGGGTCTGTTCACTTTACAAGATATATATAATATCAAATATATAAATATCCTGTTAGTATACATAATAATATTATTTAATTATTACAATCTTATTATAGTAATTAAATTTTGATTTCAAATCCCTTTTTAATCTATTCTTCCCGTTCTTTATATTTTTTCATTTTAATATATATCCTTTATGAATTCATAAAATTTGATTCTAAAATTTAATCAATTGTTCAACTTTCTTTCAAAACATACATAACTAACGCATAATATAACCAGATAAGAAATTAAGCATGTGAGTAATTAATAATAGCGAACGATAATTAACAAATTACATCTGCATCAGCATAAGTAATAGTAATAGATAAAGTGACTATTAATTGAAATAAAAATAGATAATATATGCTATATATACTATGTTATTTGTTAAAAATAGATTATATTAAATTTGAATTACAAAATAATACTATATATGCCCTATGTTGTTTTTAGGATAGATTATAAATGTTCTATGTTTACTTAAGAAGCTTCCAACCAAATATATACTAGTCCAATAGATGCACGTTATTATGTCATTTTTTAGGATTTATTTTCGTGTCCCATTAAAAATCACTTGATTTAATCAATTATCTGAATAGCTTTTAGTTAAATCAATTTAACTTTTAATGAAGATTCCAAAGGTTCAAACTACGGTGTGAAGAGTTATCTATCACAAGATTGCTACGAAGTCCGAGCTTGCGAGGAGAAGGGCACTCCAGCCAAACACGCCGTTAACATTTGTGTTGTGTGGTGGTGCAGATGAAACTATTGATCACTTGTATGTGGATTAATGTCAAAGATCAGGGACGAAGGGAGCTAGGGGGCAGAAGGGGGCAATGCCCCCTCTGAGATTTTGAAATTTTGTAGATATATGTTTGTAATTTTAATCTATATCATCAACAAAAAAAAATATATACATTAAAATAATTAGTTAGCCCCCCTCTGAACCAAATTTCTAGCTTCGCTACTGTCAAAGATCATGAGAGCTCTGGAGTGGTTGCTTGGCATGGTTAGGATTTCAGGCAATCATATCTAACCAAGTTAACTACTAAATTTTTTTCTCAATTTTGTGCGTTGGTTAAAAAAAAAAACAAAGACGATCGATGATGGAGGTAGTGTGGGAATGTGTTGTTTGGTCTTTGTGAAAAATCAAAAACGAGATTATCTTTAAGGATGGAAAGTTCAACAAGCAGAAGTTTATGGGAGACATAAAAGCTATTGTCTGGAGTTGGATAATCGGTAAGAAGTACATGGGAGAGTTTATACAGAATTTTAAGTTGTGGGGCTCTGGTCCTGTTGTTGTGTTTTAGTTTGCATCTGCGATGCTTTGTGATGTAATAGTGGGGCATTGCTGGTGCCTTTGATTTATAAAAATGTTTTTCTTTCCTAAAAAAATAACTTTTAATGAAACTAATAAATATATGTCGTATATTTAGTTAAGAAGCTTCCGACCGAATATATACATTTACTAAATATGTACATGTACTACTTTTCTCATGAAGTTGTAGATCCTGCACATATTTGACATTTGACAAAGTCATCTAACATGAAATTTGAATATATGAATTGCTACATTATTTTATTGGTCAAAGACTCAAAATCATACTCATCCGCAAAACCCACGTACTAAAATATATGAAACTGTCATTTTCCCCCATTTTAGCTCCATAATTCACAATTCATTAACCCCTAAAAAGTTAATATTATATAATCTGTGTAATATTTTCAGAACTAGTATAGATCGCAGCAAAATATAACGAAATATAGAGAACTACCTAATTGAAATTATTAATGTTAACAAAATATCTATTAATTAACATAACATAAGAATGTCTAGCTACTTTATAGTTAAATAGTGAGTTTGATTTAGTGCGCATATGACTTGTTAGTTCATTAAGTTCGATATCAAAACAATCAAACTCCTATTATGTCGTGTCTGAGATAAGATTTAATATCTTGCCGCTACAAGAAAACATACATTTAGTGAGAATAAAAATTGTATTATATCGTCATTATTGACATTTAACTAGAGAAATAATAGTGAAAGGTGGTGACGGACAAAAAAATTTGTTACTAAATGTTATAGTTATGAAATTTGAACTATAAATTTTACTCTCACTAAAATAATTTTTTTATAATTACTGAGGGTATATCTCCTTCATTAATAATTCTGTCACTAAATATCATTTTTCTTGTAGTGTACACTATGTCTTATAACTAAAATTTAATTAATTATTATTTTTCATTTTTTGATGTTAGGTTTATAAGCTTTACTTTATTTTTATAAGTAATATTGGGATTCGACCCTCTTAAAATAGGGTATATGTAACGCTCTAGGCTCACGGGGCGGGAGTCCATTACGATACGGCGACACAATTAATCAACTGGTAAATTTGGCGTTCATCACCGTTTTACTAAAAATGGTTTTATATTGTGTTGACATATGTTAGTTATTCGATTTCAGATGTCACAATATATAATTATTTTTAATATTTAGTATTAATTAATTTTTAAGATTCATAAATTAAAAAATAAGGTATGTAATTTTATTTTATTTTCAAATCATTGTTAATTATTTAAAATAATAAATTTAATTATAAAACTTGAAGCGTATAAATATGAAAGACAGCAGATATTTATTTATCTGGAATGTATAAATGGGTCCCTCCCAAAATGTTACGCCAATTTTGACCAATCATGTTTTAAAATGATTGACCAACTAAAACTATTATAAATTATAATACAAGGACGAAGAAGGGATTGGATATAGTTATCTACACAAAATCACATATCTCAATCAAGACACCAACCTTGACATTAAAAATATTGCATTAATGGCGCTCATTCCTAAGATGTATAAATAGTGATGAATACCTACACAATGTAATTACACCATCAATGTCTTGCAATTACTTAGTATACAAGTTTCAATCATCAATGGGGTATTCGATTTTGTTGTTGGTGGCTCTGGTATCCACGACCACAGTACTTGCCCAAAGTGGGCTCGTCCTTCCCCTTCGAAACGATGCCAGGACCACCCAATTTTACACCACCTTCCAGATGGGTAGCAACCGATCTCCGATCAACGCCGTCGTCCACCTCAGCGGCCAGCACCTCTGGTTCGCCTGCGACAACTACTCGTCCTCCACCTATGCCCCGATTCTGTGCGGCTCGGCCAAGTGTGAGGCTGCCAATGGGATGGGCTGCAACGGCTGCAACGGGCCCCGCCGCCCCGGCTGTACCAACAACACGTGCGGCACTGCCTCCTCCAACCCCTTCATCCCCTTCATCACCTCTAACGGCTTCTATGAGGACACCCTCCTGTCCCGCCCCGTCGAGCTACCGGAGTTCATCTTCTCGTGCGTGCCGGCAGACTACACTGAGGGGCTCGCCGCTGCCGCTGCCGGAATGGCCGGATTTGGGCGGTCCGGGATCGCATTCCACAGGGTGGTGGCAGAGAAGATGAGGCTACCCGACCGGTTCTCGATATGCCCGCCGTCGTCGGGGGTAGGGAAGCTGACGATCGGCGGTGCTCCGGCGGCGGCGAATTCGGCATTGACGAATTTGCTGTTCTCGACGCCGTTGATCGTGAATAAGCCGGTGAGCAACCAGCCGTTCTTCGCGGTGAATGATCTGTCGGAGGAGTACTTCATCAACGTGACGGGGGTGCTAGTCGGCGGAGTGGAGGTGGAGACGAAGAGTTCGTACTTCGTGATCGATAAGGATCGCGTGGGAGGAACGAAGATCAGCAGCGTGGAGAAGTACACGAGCATGCACACGTCGATATACAAGCCGATGGTGAGGGCGTTTGAGAAGGCGGCGACGGGGATGGGGATGAGGAGCGTGGCGGCGGTGGGGCCGTTTAGGGCTTGTTACGCGTCGGAGTCGGTGAGGAGGAATCTGGGGGGGCCGGAGACGCCGGCGGTGCATCTGGTGCTGCCCAGTGGTAAGCTGTGGAGGATATCTGGATCGCAGTTGATGGTGGAGGTTGATGGGAACACGATGTGCTTAGCCATGGTGGACGCCGGATCAAGGCCCACCACCTCCATTGTGATCGGAACGCATCAGTTGGTGGATCATTTCCTTGAGTTTGATGTGGCGGCGGAGGAGCTTCGCCTCACTGCCTCCCTCTTGTTGCAAAACAAGAGCTGCTCCACCCTTTGAGTTTTATATACTACTCCTACTATATATATATATGTGTTGTGTGTAATGTGTAATAGAAACTTGCATTTGGTTTTATTGGAATAAGACAAATAAACTTTCTTGGAATAATAGAAACTTGATTTACATGATGGATGATAGTAAGTGAGATACTAGCTCTATTACTTTTTAATTGTAAGAAATTTCTTGTTACATTAACACACGATATACGATATTGATATTGACTAGTGTCACGATTAATATTCAAAATAAAAAAAATTATATAAATTGAATCTTAAATAATTAATTATGATATATCTCTTTTTCATATTAACATAACAATATATACATTATAATTATATATACATTAATTAAATACTTCATTCGTCTATAATAAGTGTATCATGAAGGAGTTGACACAAATTTTAAGAAAAACTGTGATATTATGTGATAATTTTGTAAAAATTGAGATATCTGATCCATCATAGGCCATCAATGTATAATCAATTATTGTGGGCCGTATGTCCATCATTTTGATCCAAATTTATTAATGTCATTTATCCATTTGTTTCTTGTATGATTGTTTCGTATATCGTTATTTATAAAACACTAAGTTCTGTTTTATTTATAAGAAACTATAAATTCTATTTTTTCGGTAATCGTAATATTATATTTAAAGAAGTGCTATAATAATTATTTTGTTATAGTAACCCAAATAATAATCAAGCATATAATAATATTAAAATACTAACTAATATTCTTATAATACTCTTGATTTATAATTACTAAGAAAAACAAAAATTACTTAATAAAAAGAATAATCAAGGAAATATAAATACTAATTATTATTTTACTATAATATTTTAGATAGTGGGTGTAAGCAAACCAAACTATTCATGAATTATTCGACGCTCGACTCGATAAAAGTTCGTTTCAAATTAGTTCATTTATTAAACTAACCGAACTCGAGCTTAAATGTATTCAGTTCGAAAAGTTCGCAAACATGTTCAAATATAATTTAACGAACTGGGCTTCAAATAGTTCATAAACTTTATTATGGACTTGTTCACGAACTTAAAAAACGAGCCGAGTTCCAAATAGTTCGTGAACTTTTATATACGAACTAGTTCACAAATTTATCAAATTACTATAAAAATATATATATTAACAATATAATTTAATAAACTAGTTTTTTAACGAACTCGAGTCAAGTTCGAGCTCGGATGCAAATTTATTATTATATCGAATAATTAACGAACCAAATTCGAACTTGATTTTCAGAATTCGAACCGACCTCGAACCGAAGTAGAGCCTGACAATATTCGATTCGATTACACCCCTATAGATGGTTAAAATGTGAATTTATTATATCAAAAAATGATTATTTTCACCTATTTCTTCTTCTAAGAAATTCAAAACTTCAATTTTAGAAAATTATTATAGCTAAACTAACACGCCACATACAGTAAAACCTCTATAAATTAATACGCGATAAATTAATAACCTCTCTAAAATAATAAAATCTTCCGGTCCCGACTTGGGCCTTTGTAAAAAATCATCAATTTCAATAAGATAATAAAATAATAAGTTTTCGGAAAATCCTTTTATAAATATTAGGTCCCATCAAAACTCTAAATTAATAATTCATAAATATTACAAAAATTATAAATATTATGGTAATTTGCTAAAATATGAATCAATTGTTACTTTATTTTTCTTAAAATTTAAATCTAATTGGATTTCATCCCTAACTTTTTTAATGACTGCCAAGAGTTCCGGTTTCGAGTGCATGTGCGATGATCTCTCTTATACTCTTCATAATGCTTTACGCATTTGATCATTCATGGATGACATGTGATGCCTTTTAGATGAGAAGACATAGTTGGGACTTGGGTGTTATGAATTATTTTATTTCTATATCGAGATTTATATAGTATATGTTTCCTTTATGATGCATGAATATTTTTAATTGATGATGAATTGATACATGTATGTAATTGTTAATTGCATGAATATATTAAAGTAGATACACAATGAATTGGTTGTTGATACATGAATATAATTAATTGAAACATAATAAATTCATTTATTTTCAATACATGTACCAAATTTGCTGAATTTAAAAAGTCTCTCTTTTAATTAATAAATTATTAATTTATCGATATATTAATATTTCTCTAAATTAATAAAATTTCATAATCCCAAAAATATTAATTTATAGAGGTTTTACATACATAAATACTAGACCCTATGATATTCATCACACGCCATTATAATTCATTAAGACAAAGTCAGGCTATTATCGCATGAATTAAATGAGAATCAATCAATTCGGTTCAGTTTTTTTTTTTCGTTTGCTTTTGGTTTTTATTTTATAAATTTTTGATTTTTTGGTTCGGTTTCGATTTTAATATCAAAAAAAATTGAAATACAGAAAATAGAACCGAAATATGTTATATAATATTTATTTATTTATTATTATTATTATAAAAAAAATATATTAAATATTATTTAATTATTTATTTAATATTTTCAGTTTTGGTTTTTTTGATTTTTATCAAAATTTTCAATTCTATTTTTTTTTTGATTCGGTTCGATTACCCAACCGAACCATGCTCACCCCTAATAACGTTTGTGAAAGTGGAAAAAGTGAAAGAAGAGAGATCGGAGAAGAAAAATCAAGCAAGTAATGAAATAAGGATAGAAGACAATTATACATAAAGACAGTATTGTACTATTAATTAAGCAAGTCAATTAATCAATTAGGTAATGTTGTGCCGGTCATTAATTTCTCACTTTTATTTTCAAAAAAATATTTCCAATGCTATATATAAACGACACCTTATTATATATATGCAAATCAAATATTAGCAGCAAATAATGGTATGTGGCCACCATATATACAAGTACAAGTAAAGTCATTATGTACAAGATGCATGACAATGATTTGGTTTTAATTAGAAGGCAGCCTGCACAGATGATTTCAGTTTTAAATTAGTGCAACATCAGCAAATATTAATGATTTGGGGTGATTGATGAGAGCAATCAAATCAATAAAATAATTAGGCTTGTTGGTTCCGAAAGAGCTAGTTTGGTGTATGGGGGGGGAATACACCAATTCCAACTTTTTAGGTTTTCTTGTTTTTGTTTTTGATCAATAAGGTTTAAGCAATCTTAGAATATAAGAAGGCTTGAATTAGCAAGAAGGTTCTTCGTGTCCAGAAGAATCAACTTACTCAAGTATACCTTATGTGTAAAGTAACAGTTAATAAGAGAAACTTGAACAAGTTAATCTTGATTAATGTTGTGTGCGGAATTCGGTGGTTAATGCTCTTATGTTGAAAACGTTTTCTTAATCAATAGATTAGAGATAAACAAGTTTAATATAATTATGAAGAAGATGAGTATGAAGTAAAACAGAAAGTAAAGAACGCAAGAGTTAACGTGGTTCGGGATAAACCTCCCTACGTCCACGGCTCGATCAAAACTAGATCGAAATCAACTAATGTCTCCTTTCTTTTTACTCGTTGAGTACGAGCCACAAGCTTTATCAAAACTAGATAAATACTTGTGCTTACACTTCTTCTAGATTGAAAACTACAATCTAAAATATTACAACCTTTGGATCAAAACTAGATCCTGAACTTTGAATAATGTAAGAACAATTTTCCAGAAAGTAATCTTCAACTGATTAAACACTCAGAGAATTCGTAGGTGGAGTGTTTAGAACGATGAGAGCTTTGAAGATATTTGAGCAGAGTTTAGGCTTTGATTGCTTGAATTCTCGTACTCTTTCTGGAAGTGAAGGTGGTATTTATAGCCTCGACGAAGAAACTATCCGTTGGAGACGATGGCCTCTCATTTCAACGCATTAATGGCGGCATTAAATGCATGTCAGTGTTGTTGAAACACGCGCGGCCAATTGAGAGTTGTTACCACCTATCACGCGATTTCCCAATGTGTTGCCATACTGGTAATGATTCATTTTACAGAGATATTTGAAAATCTTGTACATCATTCCTTAAAACATACCGTTGATGTGACAACACACTGAGTGGATGACTTATGACTAATTTAGGTAAGTCGGCAGTCCACCATAACTGATAGGAAGAGCTTTTCTCTCGCTGTTTGTTGAGCATGTGCTTTTTCCTTTTAGAATAGAACAGCTCGCTGTTCTTTGGTGAGATGAGCAGCTCGCTGTTCCTACCTTCTTGGATCACTAGCTGTTTCACCTTCTTGGATCACTAGCTGT
>JAPKLX010000088.1:400690-433656 GCA_026898415.1 Leonotis leonurus | reverse complement strand
ATCACTAGCTGTTTCACCTTCTTGGATCACTAGCTGTTTCACCTTCTGTTTGAGTACTCTGTTGATTCCTCTGTTAAATAAGCAGCTTGCTGCTAATTCACTCGCTGTCGATGTCTTTACTTGAGTACTCGCTGTTTCTTCTTCTTTCATACTTCACACAGCTTGCTGTAGATTCACTAGCTGTTTGACGTCTCTTTAGCTGTTTGATCACTGTCTGCTTCCATTCGCTGTTCATGCTATTTGATCACTAGCTGTTTGTAACCAAGAGTACTCGCTGTCAAACTTGATCACTCGCTGCTTTCTCTTCACACAGCTCGCTGCTTTCTCTTCACACAGCTCGCTGCTTTCTCTTTCACACAGCTCGCTGCTTTCTCTTTCACACAGCTCGCTGCTTTCTCTTTCACACAGCTCGCTGTTTGTCTTTCACACAGCTCGCTGTTTGTCTTTTCTTTCACTAAGTACAGTAGGTAAAGAGTGGACAGATAGTGGATCATGATCTGTTCCATTTTAATTTAAACAGAAGTGAAGGCTAAGATCAAAACATGTAGATCATAAATAAAATACTACACAAGTAATGACAGCTACCTGTCCTTAAACTAGTAATAGATCGCTGTGATAAATACGAATCAATGTAGAACATTTATAACTAATGTGTCCAGGAATGCTTTTATCAAGAATAACACAGATAGTAAAAACTGTACTATCTGCTTCTTTTTATAATTTAGCATATTCCTTAACAGATGACATTAATTACAAGACAATTAACTAAGTGTTGTTTCGAATTGCATCATCAAAACAATGTAAACTTGTGGGGTTCCCAACAAGGCTGATATATTATCAGCTCAAACATTGTACAATGTGTTATTATCCCTAAAGGGTTGTATCTCAGAAATTAATGAAAGTGAGAAAATATAAGCTATAAGCTCCCATATATATGAAAAAAGGGACAATGTAATGTTTGAAAATTGCCTATAACCTTTATCTACGGTATGGAAAATTTCATACCGTTACCCTACCATACTTTTCGGTATACCTTATTTTCGGTATAACATTTTTACATACCTATACCTTACCTTATTTTCGGTATACATACCTTACTTCGGTATACCTTTCTTTGACGGTATACCAAAATTTATTATTTTCGGTATATCTTACCTTACTTCGGTATACATTTCTTTCACGATATATCAAAACTTATTTATAATGAAAACACCTTAAACAAGGTCTAACATATACAAAAACATACTAAGTATCATTTTTAATAACATAATTTTCGAGATAAACCACTAATATCATATAATCAATTGCAAAGATGTTAAGTAACTATATTATTGTATTTTAATATATAACTAACTAGATTTAAATATATGAGATATAATTAATTTGATCATTTACACATGATATATTACAAAAAAATAACATATTTTATTGATTATATATTATAACGTATAGTATTATATTTAGTAACAAGCATACATAGTCATATGATCATATACAAACTTATGTTATTAAAGCATACTTTTTTATTATAAGTATGTTTATGTTATTGTAATTAATTATATAATTATTTAAATTGGTATGCTCGTTTTATAAAATAATTTAGTATATCGTGTAATTATATCATAATTATTTAGTTATATAACAAAAATATATATATACATATCATTATTACTTAAAATAATAATTATAAGTTGTTGTTCAATCTTTTTAATTATCAATAAATTCACATGTTTTGTAGTTTGTCATTAATATTTATTAATTATAATTCATGATTTATGAATAAACAATTTTATTATAATTCAAATTGAATATATATGTACACATAATATTATAAATACATGTATATCTATATATATACATTGATATATACCGCGGTACAGTATATGACGATATATCTCGGTATTTGAAAAAAATCATACCTTTACCTTACCAAAAAGTTCGGTACGGTATGATACTTTACCAAAAATTCTGATATACCTTATAGTCGGTATTTTTCAATACGTTAAGTACGGTATACCATTTTTTTGGTAAATTTTGACAATCCTAATCAAGACAGATGATTACATGAATGAACTGAAATACACTGGAATGAAATGAATTTTGAGAATATGCAAGTATGAAACTGCATATTTGAAGAGAGCTTACAAAATTTATACTTGAACACTTATTTTGTATACTTTTATTGATGTGATTGATATCATCTCATATCGGATTTTAGAGTATTTCGTGTCGTTTTTATATTATTTTAGCAATTTGTGTTCCTTTTACATGAGTTGATTGGAATCCAATAATGTAACCAAGGTGCAAAGAAGCATAACGGGTCAAGATTTGGATCAAAAGCCGAAGCCCAAGTACACGAGACTCGAGAAAAATCAAGTAACGCCAAGAGACAGCAAGTTCGACGATCTGGGCTTCGGTCGCCGAACTCAAGAACAAAAGGGCCGCGACAGCACTGGGCTTGCCGTGGAGAAACAACAAACTTGGCGACCCAGGCGGCGATCGCCGTTTTTGCAAAAATTTAGGCGTGAACTTGGCGATCCCAGCCGACGATCGCCGAGTTCTCCCACTTTTCTCGTTTTTCGATTATTTCGACGAGATTTCAACTTTATCTCTCCTTCACGCTCAAAACACTATATAAGGGCGTCATTCTAAAGCCCTAAACTTCTTCTTTTCCATTCCATACAATTGTTTTTGCTTAGATTTAAATTCTAGATTAGTTTTCTACATTTCGGAAGAGAAATAGTGATCAAGGATTGACAACCCGAAGATTAAGAGTTCTACAAAGGGATTTTTGATGTTTTCTTATTTCTTTATTGTTCTTAGTTTCATTATGTGTGGCTAATCGCCTTGAGATTATAAGGATTTTGTAAGATTTATTTTAATTAATGGATTCGTTTTAATTCCTAATTTTCCTTTCAATGCTTGTTTGTGATTTATGATTTTAATTCTCATGCTTTGATAATTAGCCATTATTATTGTATGCAAGTTATGATTTTGATGTCTTATTCGAAATTGAATTCATAGCCAATCTCATAGATCACAATACATGTTTCCCCTTGAGACCTAGCAGAGATAAGAGAACTTTAGGAGGATATTCTTTGTGTGCCTTTTGTAACTGATTTAATTCTTTTGAGACCTAGCGGAGATAGGGATTAAATTAGTCCACTATAATAGACTACCCTATCCAGGAGTATGTGGTTATTTATGTGAACATTCACATGCATTATGATTAAAATATGGTAATTAGATTTAATTGTTGAATTCGTTAATTGATTTAGTGTTGATACAATATTCCTTGGAATCTTCTCTTTATTATTTTTTTATTCTATGATTGTTTATTATTGATTCGATCACATACATATTATTGTTTGTCTAGATAATAACTGGATTTCTACGTGAATTATTCTGTGTGTTTTCGTTTATCAGTTCTCGTGGATACGATATTCTGTTTGTTCTATTCTATACCTATTTTTATGTTTAAAATAGTGCGAACAATACTCCCACTATTTTTAAAATGTGACCACTTTCTTTTCAACACAGAGATTAAGAAGACGGTAGTTGAGTGTTTAATGGTGTTAACCAACTCAAATTGAATGATAAATACTTTTTATAATGTTAATTAAATAGATTACTATTATGAGATTTTTTTTTAATTAATCTAATTTAATTTTAATTTCAGTCGTAAAAGGTCATGAAGGTAGAGAGAAGAGACAATCGAGAGAGTCTTCGGCCAGTAGATCGGGAGAGGCCACGCCACCAGCCAACTCACCTCTCTCACTTGTCATTGAGGCGAGGGAGTGGCGTGGATCCTCCCAATTACAACGATGCCGAGTTGAAGGAAGAGGGTGGCAGGGCAGATCAACATTTGACGCCAGAGATTTCGCTCGGTGGTGACAAACTTGGGTTTGACGTCATCAAAAGAAATGAGGAATTAGGATTTCAAAAGAGTCGAGAGTGAGGATCGAGAAATGAGAGAAAGCGAGAGTGATGTTGTGTAATGAGAGAAATACAGATAAAAATGAACTCCCTAATCAAGTCAACACTTTGTATTAATGAGTTGATTATGGAGCTATAATCTTTACTCAAATATGAAATGGATCACCTGAACAAACAAAAGAGAAAAAAGAGAAAGGAAGACCACATTTAAAAAATAGAGGAATTATTAATTATCCATACTATTTTTTTGTTTAACGCTTTTTTTTGCTAACTATTTCTCCGAAACTGCGACATTTTTTTGAAGAGCAATCCTATCCAAATTCAGGATATTTCAGGCAGACTAGTCGGGTCGGATCCATTCTAACAAATTGAGTGAGTCTGAAATTATGTTTAAAATATGTAGATTTAAATTAAAATGAATGTAAAGTAGTTGTGGAAATATTACAACCGAACACAATAATCGTCCCGGCTATGTGTAAGAGAGCTTAATTGGCTCATCTAATATTGCAAAAATACAACAGAAACGAAAATTTATTTCAAAAAACCAACTTCTTTTATGGCTAAAGTGTACTTCTTCTCCCCTCCCAATTAGGGATAAGCGAACCAAGCTATTCGCGAACTATTTGAAGTTCGCCTCGATAAAAGTTCATTTCAAATTCGTTCATTTACTATACGAACCGAATTCGAGCCTCGAATCGAGCTCGGATAATTTTTCGAGCCGAACTCGAGCCTAAAGATATTCGGTTCGAAAAGTTCGCAAACATGTTCGAATATAATTTAACGAACTGAGCTTCGAATAGTTCACGAACTTTGTTAACGAGCTTGTTCATGAACTTTAAAAACGAACCGAACTTCAAATAGTTCGCGAACTTTATATACGAACTAGTTCACGAATTTATCAAAATAATATAAAAATATATAATATTAACAAAATAATTTAATAAACGAGCTTTTTAACGAACTCGAACTCGAATATTTAACGAACTCGGGTCGAGTTCGAATTTCCTATTAAATCGAATAATTTACGAACCGAACTCGAGCTCGATTTTTATTTATCAAACTGTACTCGAGCTGAATTTTCAGACCTCGAACCAAACTCGAGCCTTCGAATTTTTAAACGAGCCGAAATCGAACCTGACAGTATTCGTTTCAGTTCGATTCGATTACACTCCTACTCCCAATACAACAAAATTTTTTCCACTTTTTACCTTTTAAGGAGATGCTACTAAAATTATTAGGTATAGAATTGAAAATAAATCTTTGCTGTATTATATAGATACAGTGTGCTGATGTGTATCTTAGTCATAACCTGTTGCCCCAAATAAAGAAACTGGATAATTTGATATACTTGACCATATCTTCTTTCACATATAAAAATTATTCCCAAGTATATGCTTTCATTTTTCAAAATGATAGCCTCTCCCTCTTTTATCCCTTCCTATAATTGTCATTTTCCACCCACACACTTGGACAATAAAAATATATTATCAACTCATACAAATCACATGTCCTCATCTGTTCTGTTCACGTAGTGGGCTGCACTCATCAATTATTCATAATAAATATAAGTAGTTGAATGGTAGTTATGAATAAAATATATACTACACCATAATTTTCTTATATTCTAATTCAAAGACCTTCCAGAAAAGTAGATTTTAAGAAGTAATTAAGCATCAATGTTCCCTTATGGAATAAACACACTAGGAGCTGTACTTAGCAAATCTAGTTGATAGACCTTTTTACCCTTTGATTAAGAGAGTAATACTTCAAGTTCAATAAAAAGAATACATCAAGCGAAAGTAAAATATGAATAAATAGAGTATTTGTTCCTACCTCTTGAATCTCCCGCTCTGCAGACATGGTCTCGCAACGATATGCAGTATTGGACTTTAAGCGTAATTTGATGTATTCTCTTAGTACTATAATCATAAATGTTTAATAAAATATGTTATCCTCCCTACACGTGGATGCAACTAATTAGTAAACTGATAGGATATGGCCCATGGATATGGCCCATCAATAAGGCCCAAACAGAAGCCCATTAGCACCTCGGCCCAAGAGCAGCTCGGCCCAATAGCTCGGCCCATGAGCCCAGTTACTTCGGCCCACTTGGTGTAACCGCCTCTAAGTTTTCTATAAATAGTCTCTCAAAGCTAGACTAGAGGGACACATTCTGTAACTTTTACTCCCAACACATAATATAAACGGCTCTCCTCTCCCCGTGGACGTAGATCTCATTAAAGGTCGAATCACGTAAATCCCGTGTTATTATTTTCTAATCATCGCACATCTCACTTCGTTAATTCAAGATCGATCACTGGCGCCGTCTGTGCGAAACGAAATAAATTTTTGTGAGTTCGATCCAGATTTCCTAAGTGAAAGCAAGATGGTTAGATCTACCCGCTCTACTGCTATTGCCGCTACAGCTAAGGGAAAGCACAACCAGACCGAGCTACCTAGTAATCCACCTCGTACATCTATTAACGAAGGGGATGAACAACATGTCCGATCTGGTAGGCAACCCGCGAACCGCCGAACTCCCGAGGGTCATGTGGAAGACGTCCTTTCCCACCGAGCTAGCGACTCCATTAGCAGTGGAGGGCTAAATCAGGGTCGTCAACAAGGGAACACCGAACTCCAACCCCTGCTCGGAGATGCGCTCAAAGCGTACCTAGACCTTCACGAACAAGACTTCCTCAAATTTGCCGAACGGCATCAGCAACGGGATCAGAACGAGGAGGATAGAGCAGGACCGTCCCGACAACCACCTCGTCCCTCGAACCAGATTGTCGAGGGAAGAAATGACGAGGTCCCCCGGAGACCGCATGATCGCCGAGGAAACATCGCCTCACCTCGGCGAGGTTCAACTTCACCTCGTCTAAACGTCGGCCCCTCTCGACGTGACGAGGAGTACCGTAGAGAGAGGATGTCACCCCGTCGAAACATCGATCCTTACCGACGTGACGAGGACGACCACAGAGAGGGAAGATTCACTGTCTACAGTAGAATCACTACCCCCTTTACCAACAAAATTCTCTACACTCCACTCCCATCAACATATAGGGTCCCACCTATCAAACCCTATAATGGTACCTGTGACCCGAGCAACTTTTTGTCACAGTACCAATACAATATGTTGAACCAGGGACTGGCTGAGGACGTATATATGTGCAAAGTCTTCCCCGAACTGCTGGTGGACAATGCACGAAAATGGTTCGACAACCTCCCGCGCTGCAGCATAGGGTCGTATGCCGACCTGCTGGATGCCTTTGAGCGGCGCTTCTTCCAGAAAGCCGAAGCAAAGATCAGCTCGGCTCAACTCCTTACCTTGAGGCAAGGACGAGGAGAATCCATCAGCGACTTTTTGGCTAGATTCTACAATGAAAGCCTCAAGGTCGACCGTCTATCCGACGATGTCCTCATCTCGGCATTCCAAAATGCCATTCACTCCGGCACTCTCTTCAGGGAGCTCGTAAAAGAGCGCCCCCAATTGTGGAGGATTGTTGATACATTCGCCGAAGCGGATGAGGCCGATAGGAAGAAGCGAGCTATTGACCGACCTGAAGGTCAAGATAAGAAAAGAAGGGAGGAACGAGCTGATCACGGGCAAAATCGACGAGGTGCCCTTGAGAGAATCCAACGAGGACCACTAGCGTCTCGCCTCGGACCTCGGCCTAGTCAAGAACAAGATCGGTTCGCTCCGCTGAGCAAGCCTCGAGCGGATATCTACGAGCTCCATACGAACTTGTTCCAGAAGCCTTCACCGTTGTCCCGAACTGGATCAAAGAGACGACCAAAGGACAAGTACTGCGAGTTCCATGGGGACCATGGCCATGACACCGAGGAATGCCGAAACCTCGCCTCGGAGATCGACCACCTAGTGCGAGATGGCACTCTCGGAAAATACCTAGGTCGAAATCAACAGGACACCCGACCTCGGAGCAGAGGCAAGCGAAGCAAAAACAGGGGGGAAAATTGCAAACCCCACCACGATAAGAAACCGAGGCATGATGACGAGGACGAGGATGAAGATCAGCCTCAGTACGATGGGGTCATCGCCGCCATCATTGGGCTGCCCCAAGGTTCGACGAGGTCCTCGCTGAAAGCCGAGGCTCGGAACCAACCATCGGAAGAGCCCTCTCATAAGAGGTTCAAAAAGGACGAAGTCATTACCTTCTCTAGTGACGACCCCGTCCCTCACGCCTCGCCTCATCAAGATGCCACCATTATCGAAGCCGTGGTGGCCAACAAATTGGTGCACCGAATATTCATCGATAGTGGAGCCTCGGTAAGCGTGCTCTTCAAAAGCTGCTTCGACAAACTCGACATCGAAGAAGCACGCCTAAAACCAGCACCCGTCCCATTGAAGAATTTCACACAAGGGGAGACCTCGACGGATGGTATGATCTCACTCCCCGTAACGGTAGGACGAAGTCCATTATCCACTACGAAGATAATCCACTTCTTCGTCGTCAAAGCCAACTCTCCCTACAACATTATCTTAGGAAGAGATTGGATTATAGCGACGAGAGCAGTCTGCTCGGCCTACCACTTGACGATTAAAATCCCTTCAAGGAACGGAGTTATCACGCTTCGGGGAAACCAAACACAGGCCAAGGAGTGCATGCAGGTCGCACTTCGAGGTTCTGGCGTGCAACATCCCCAAGCTTAGCAATTACAGAATCTCGAAGCGACGAAGTCGACCTCGCCCGCTGAAGAACCTCTTGAAGACGTCGTACTATACGAAAATGACGTGTCTAAGGTCGTCAAGGTCGGTTTCGTCGGGGACACCGAACTCCGAAGTCAAGTTATTCAACTACTTCGGGAGTTTAGAGACATCTTCGCCTGGTCACCTCTAGATATGACCGGGGTATCACCAAGTGTCATCACCCACCACCTCAACATCGACCTCGAGGTGAAACCAGTTCGGCAAAAGCAACGAGCCTTCGCTGCCGAGAGAAATCAGGTGATACACGACGAGGTACGCCAACTACAGCAAGCTGATATTTTATTCGAGGTAAAATATCCGACGTGGTTGGCCAACCCCGTGATGGTGAAGAAGCAAGGAGGGGGATGGCGCATGTGTGTTGATTATACCGATCTCAATAAACACTGCCCTAAGGATTGTTACCCCCTCCCCAACATCGATAAGAAAGTGGAAGCCCTCGTCGGTCACGAGGTGTTTAGTTTCCTTGATCTGTACAAAGGCTATCATCAAGTCCTTATGAGTACCGAGGACGCTCCAAAGACAGCCTTTGTTACATACTTCGGCATTTTCGCTTACAAAAAAATGTCATTCGGACTCAAAAACGCTGGAGCCACATATCAAAGGATGGTTGACAAGATATTCGAGCTTCACATCGGCCAGATCGTTGAAGTATATGTTGACGACATCGTTGTCAAAAGCAAAAAAGTCAATACCAGCTTAAACGACCTTCAGGTCGTCTTCAAACTGCTCCGCGAGGTGAACCTAAAGTTAAACCCAGGAAAGTGTACTTTCATGGTCCAGTCCGGAAAATTCCTGGGGTGCTGGGTCTCTCGCGAAGGATTAAAAGCCAATCCAGCAAAGGTTAAGGTTGTCCAAGAGATGCAAGTACCGAAGTCAGTCCACGACGTGCACAGGCTAACGGGCTGCCTGGCCGCGCTCAGCCGATTCCTATCTAAAGCAGCCGAGAAGCAACTCCCATTCTTCAGAATCTTAAAGAAGGCGCCGAACTTCGAATGGAACGACGAGCACAAGTCAGCCTTCGAAAATCTGAAGAAGTACCTCGGCGACTTACCCACATTGTCCGCCCCTAAGGAAGGTGAAATTCTTTCTTTGTATCTCGCCGCCTCGGACGAGTCAATAAGCGCAGTCCTGGTACGAGAAGGACCTCGGCAATTGCCCATATACTTCATAAGCCGAGCTCTAAAAGGACCAGAGACGAGGTACCAACCCCTGGAGAAGGTCGCACTCGCCTTGGTGAATGCGGCAAGACGACTTCGACCATACTTTCATGCTCACCCGATACAAGTATTGACCGACCTCCCACTTCGGCAAGTACTTACGAAGCCAGAAGCTTCGGGACGAATCGTCAAATGGGCAGTCGAACTTGGCGAGCATACAATCTCCTTTGCACCTCGGCAGGCTATCAAGGGACAAGCACTGGCGGATTTCCTAGTAGAGGCAGTATTCGCCGAGCCTCCGAAGCCCACCGAACCTTCCAAAGAGAATACCAAAAAGGAAATGCCGAAGACATCTCCAGTAGATTGTTGGAAAGTTTATGTGGATGGGGCGTCGGGCAAAAAAGGAAGTGAAGCCGAAATTCTGTTCGTCAGTCCAGAAGGGAAGGAAATCCCTTATGCTCTGCGGTTAAACTTCCCAACCACAAACAACGAAGTGGAATACGAAGCTCTAATAGCCGGACTTCGCCTCGCACAAAACCTCCAACTACGAGCTATACAAGCCTACAGTGACTCCCAGATCATAGTGAGTCACGTCCTAGGCAAATACAAAGCGCGAGATGAAAGGATGAAAAAATATCTCCACAAGGTCAAAACTTTACAAGAAAGCTTCTCATACTTCGAGTTGATACGAATCCCGAGAGGCGATAACGGCCGAGCTGATGCATTAAGTAAACTCGCGTCGTCATCTACAGCTTCTCCTGTAGAAGAAGTCACAACTCGAAGTATAGATGAAGCCGAAGTGAATATTGTGACTGATGCCGAGCCGAACTGGATAACACCACTTCGGGATTATTTAGAAAGAGGTGAACTCCCTACTGATAAAATTGAAGCTCGGAAGCTTCAGAGCAAATCAGTCAAGTATGTTCTAGATCAGGGAGTACTATACAGAAAATCATATCTTCAACCTCTTCTAAGGTGCGCGGGACCCAACCAAGCGAACTACATATTACGCGAAGTGCACGAAGGATCCTGTGGCAGTCACATCGGAGCTCGGGCTTTAAACAGAAAGATTATGAGATGGGGATACTACTGGCCGACCATGTTTCAAGACGCAGTCGACCTCGTTAAAAAGTGTCCGAAGTGCCAGCTCCATGCAACTGTAACAAGGTTACCTCAAACCGAGCTAACCAGCATGCAAAGCCCCTGGCCCTTCATGCAATGGGGGATAGATATCGTTGATCCGTTTGAACAAGCCCCTGGCCAGCTACGATTCCTAATAGTGGCCATCGACTACTTTACGAAGTGGGTAGAGGCCGAGCCTCTAGCAAAAATTACGAGCAAGAAAGCCCTCAACTTCGTCTGGAAAAACGTAGTCTGCCGCTTCGGTATACCTCACGTCCTCGTCTCAGATAATGGAACTCAGTTCACGGACAAGGCGTTTAGAGAATGGTGCTCCGAACTTAACATTCAACAGAAATTCACCTCGGTAGCACACCCCCAGGCGAATGGCCAAACCGAAGTCACGAACCGGACAATAGTCAAGGGTTTGAAGACTCGCCTCGACGAGGCCAAAGGAGATTGGGCCAAAAACTTACCCCAAGTCTTATGGTCCTACCGAACTACTCCTCGGACATCCAATGGAGAAACACCATACAGCCTCGTCTACGGAACCGAGGCAGTGATTCCAGTGGAGATCGGTTTGCCGAGCCCCCAAACTATAAACTTCACGACCAATGCCAACGAAGAAGGTCTCCGAACTAACTTAGACCTGTTGGAAGAAAAGCGAGAACGAGCCTATATACAAGAAGCTCGATACAAACAGCAAGTAGCCCGATATTATAACAACCGAGTGAAGCATCGACAGTTTCAAATAGGCGACCTCGTTCTCAGAAATAATGAAGTTAGTAAGGCAGAGAAGCTCGGTAAACTAGAAGCAACCTGGGAGGGCCCCTATCAAATCCAAGATGTCCTCGGCAAAGGGTCGTACAAGCTCATCCACATATCTGGCGAGCCAGTACCCCGAACTTGGCATGTTTCTCACTTGAAGAAATATTACTTGTAATCTAAACAGTTCGGATTTTATTTCTTTTATAGGATTTTATAAAGTATTTATTCTGTACACATGTCCAAACTAAGCTAAAACTCCAATTTTGGAGTAGCCTCTAGGGAGACCACTCCTATCGATAAATTCGACAAACAAGGAACTTGAAAGCTAAAACTTCGTCCTTAGACGAAGTGGCTACTTGAAAGCCTAAACTTCGTCCTCAGACGAAGTGGCTAAGCCAAAACTTCGTCCTTAGACGAAGTGGCTACTTGAAAGCCTAAACTTCGTCCTCAGACGAAGTGGCTAAGCCAAAACTTCGTCCTTAGACGAAGTGGCTACTTGAAAGCCTAAACTTTGTCCCTAGACGAAGTGGCTAAGCCTAAACTTCTTCCTTAGACGAAGTGGCTAAGCCTAAAACTTCGTCCTTATACGAAGTAACTACTCAAAATACACAGAAAGAAGTTCGTACAAATTTCGACCTCGTCTACAAAAAGAAGTTCGGCATAAGACGAAGTAACTCCGAAATGCACCCCAGTCATTATAGAATCTTGAAGCAAACTTGATGGTACAATTGAGTAAAGCTTCAGAGAAGAAATGACGATAAAAGTTGAATTTTATTTCATAAGAGTACATATTACAATCAGGGTGGAGGGTCCGAGCCCGGAGACCTCCTACTAAAATTGAGGTACTTCTCTACGAAACCCAGACCCGAGCTCGAGCTGGCGCCATGACCGAGCACCGAATCTAAAAAGGCCATTCCCTCACCACGGCCAAAACCTCCTCGGCCCCGACCTGGAGGCGCAGCTCGACCTCGGCCTGGAGGCGCAGCTCGACCTCGGCCCCTCACAACACGTCGGCCCCCGCCTCGCGCCATGATGGCTTGAGTCTGCTCTCGAGTCAGGGCCGCGCTGGGAGGCTGCACCCCCTCCAAGTTATCTTGCATTCTTAGACTCGATCCACCTCTTCAGCTTCGGATTCCTCTTCAAAATGATCTTGTACATGGATCCGAGCTTGAGAAGCGCCTCTTCCTGTTCACGAACTTGCCAGGAATCATCGCCGTACTTCTCTATGTACTTCTTCGTACGAGCTCGGACCTCTTTTATTTGTGTGTGGACCTCGTACACGGTCAAGCCACCACTCTTATGAATACGGTCCTCGTATTCCGCATGTTCCTCCACCATGGCCTTAAAAGTTTGAATATCTTCCGAGGCCTGCTTATACTTATCCTCCAGTTCTAAGAACCTCGCATGCTCCTCGTCGAGCTTCTCCTGAGCCAACCGAAGCTTCACCTCCAGCTCGATCTTGATGTTGGTAGCTCGGCTTTTCCAACACGCGGCCTCGACTTCGGCAGCTTCGGCAGCCCGACGAAGCTCATTTATTTCTTGGTCAGACAGCGAAGTACTGGGGAAGTAAAAAGCAGGCTACAAAAATCAAGAAGTAGACAGTTCAGCAAAAGGCACAGTTCGCGGAAAGGTATTTTATATATACTTGAAAAAAAAAGCGCCGCCCTAACGGCGACGTGATACAAGCTAAAAAAAAAAAAAAAAAAATTACTGAGCCCCATCCGCACCGACCTCGGGCCCCACGTCGCCGCCCTCGGCTCCCCCCTCCGCGGCATCGGCAGCCGACTCCCGGGCCAGATCAGCGATGACTGCTTCAAGATTGTCATCCCGATCCATAGGGCAGCGCCGAACTGTCTGCTCGGACAGCAGGGTCTTCTGCTGCGCGAGCCTCTCCACCACCGGGATGGCCGCGGTGCACTCTACGAGCACCTCCGCGTACTCCCGCAGCATCTCTTCCTTGGTCACCTCTTCATACCCGTACTTGACTTTGTCAAGCTCGGGGTAATCTTTGGCAACCAAGTCAAGCGCTGCCGAAGTAATCGGCGTACTCATAGCGCTCACCAGCTGCGCCGCCACGGTGCCGAAGTGCTTGGAGCGGAAGATCCGCTCAGCAAGCGCTCGCAGCACGCCGCCCTGCTCGGCCGCCGCCCCGGCCATCCTCTCCCTCTCCGAGGCCAGCTCGCCCCTCAGCCCGACCGCCTCGGCCTCCAGCTCGGCCACCCTCCTCTCCGCCGCCAGCAGCTCCGACAGGGTCCTCGCCTCCTGCTCCTCCGCCCTCGCCGCCTCGGCCCTCGCCTCCTTCAGCTCGGCATTTAGGGCCCTGAACTGCTCGACTCCGCCGATGACGAAGTGCGAGAGGGCACTCAGCCCGTCCAGTACCATATCCGCCTCCTGCACAGAATATATCAGAACAGAACAAGAGAAAGAATTAAGGAAGTAAATAAAGATAAACTGTTTCCACTCACCTCGGGAAATGGGGCCCTTTGAGCCGCCCCCGACCCTGATGCCCGAGCATCTGGGCCTCTTACCACCTCCCTCCGAGGTGACGCCAGATCAATCACCGGCGGAGTCACCTCGGTCTCCACCCTCTCCCGGCGCGGCGTCTCCTCCGTGGCCGAAGATATTCTCGGCCTCTTCTTCTTCTTCCTCAGCGCCGCTTGCAAAACTTCTGGATCCACTGCAGAAGTAAAGCAAAACATTAAAATCCAGTTCGGATAGCGAGGTCGGACAGCACAACACAAAACCTCACCCGGATCCACGTCGGCGACAGTGTCACATGGGCTCAGCCCGTGCCTCGACAGCTCAGCCTCGGCATATTTTCTCTTAATTGTGCCGAGGTTCGCCAGGCTCGCCTCGACTTCGCCGACGGGATCCACCCTCAGCTGCGGCCCGAACTTGGCCGAGGACCAGTCGTGCCGAGGCACTCCCTCTGCTCGGCAGAAGAAGAATTTCTTCTGCCAGTTCGCCACCTTCGACGCGGTGGCCAGCTTAAATTTATTAGTAGGGGAAAGGTATACCCACCCCGTCGGCGCACGCTTCACCCTAAAGAAGCGAAGCAAAGAATCTAACGAGGCCGAGCCGCCGCGGCTACCGATCTCTATACAAAAACCGACGATTTGCTTGATCGACGGCGGTGCTAACTGCCCCAAAGGCAGCCTCCACCTCTCCAAAAAATCAACAAAAATGGGACTCAAAGGAAAACGAAGACCAAAATGCAAATAGTCTTCGTAAACAATGAAAAAACCTACGGGCGGAGAGCTACCCCTATCCTCCGCCCGAGGACGAACTAACTCCATCGACTCCGGAAATACAAAATTCCGGGCCAGATTCACCATGTGCGAGTCGCTCATGGTGGACGAAAATTCGAGTACCGCATCAGACCCAACCAAGGGCAAAAACTCTACTTCCCTATATACAGGAGGGGAAAAAGCACGGGTAAAAACCCTAACCGAAACCCTCGCCGGAAAATTCCTACTCGGCGAGGGAGACTCTACTACCTCAAGATTGACTGGGGTGCGAGAAGAAGAAGAAGAAGACGAAGAAGCCATAATAGCAAAGACTTACTTGTTGGGAAGATTCGAAGGATTTTTTCTCAAAATCGAAATCGACAATAGCAGAAAGGCAGAAAGCTTTTTCAAAGTTTGGAAAGCGAAAATAGGGATTGCAAAAGGTGAAAAGTGTTTTTTAGCTTCAAAAGGAAGCTTTTATAAACATCACATCGCCTTTTCCAACCGCCCCTTTTTCAAAATCCCGCCTCTTCGCCTCCTCCAATAGGAAAGTGACGCGTGTCACACGCGACCTTCTACAACAGCTGTCCTCCACCACCACGATTGCTACCTCGGCAACAACAAGGTCTTCACCTCGACTTCGGCAACAACAAGGTCTTCACCTCGACTTCGGCAACAACAAGGTCTTCACCTCGACTTCGGCAACAACAAGATCTTCACCTCGTTAAGATCTTCACTTCGTCCAGAACACCAACTTCGTAAAGATCTCCACTTCGGTGCCGATCTATCTTTTGAGGAGGGGATGTGATAGGATATGGCCCATCAATAAGGCCCAAACAGAAGCCCATTAGCACCTTGGCCCAAGAGCAGCTCGGCCCAATAGCTCGGCCCATGAGCCCAGTTACTTCGGCCCACTTGGTGTAACCGCCTCTAAGTTTTCTATAAATAGTCTCTCAAAGCTAGACTAGAGGGACACATTCTGTAACTTTTACTCTCAACACATAATATAAACGGCTCTCCTCTCCCCGTGGACGTAGATCTCATTAAAGGTCGAACCACGTAAATCCCGTATTATTATTTTCTAATCATCGCACATCTCACTTCGTTAATTCAAGATCGATCATAAACCACATAAATACATATTTTCTTTATATTTCTATTTCTTATTTTTTCAGTTAAGAGCATAGTTTGCAAGTCATTACATAGATATTTAAATCTGAACATGTGATGAGGCAGTGCGAAAACGAGAAGGGTAAAAGAGACAAATTTATGAAATAGTTGGTGGTCTTATCAGAATTTGGTCCACACCGGATAACGACATATCAAATACCTTATCCATTAAACTTTTATCATAATTTTTAAAGCAATGTGAAAACTGTGATAATGGGAAACGTAGGAGTCTAGTCACCAAAACCTAACGAATTTCCCAAAACACCCTTAGATCTTATCTATATCCCAATAATCAAAGACCAAGAATAGACTTTATTTTAATAAAACAATATTCAGACAAGAACTTTACTTCCACCTTAAATCTAATGAAACTGCGGCCTTTCGCCACAAACACTAGCTCTCTAACCAGACCTTTCTCTCTCTCGAACATGGCTTGCTCACTTCAATTCTTGCTACTGTTATCTCTTCTTCTGATTTCGGAAGCAAATTCACTTCCTCTCAACCCCACCTTGCCAAAAGCTGCTATCTTTCCGGTTTCAAAAGATTCTTCAACTCTTCAATACCTTGCTCATGTTTCCATGGATGCAAATCTTGATTCTCTGAAACTCGTGGTTGATCTGAACAGCCCTTTTGTTTGGATTAGCTCCGAATTCGCATCTTCTTCTCAATCTCAGCAGCCCATCAAAGGCTGCTCCCTCGAGTGCTCCATGGCCAAGTCAATTAGGGGTGGAGCAGAGTACAACTCCAACTCCAAGAGTTGTACTTTGATGGCAGAGAACACAATTTCAAGAATGTCTACTTCTGCAGATCTGGGTGAAGACATAATGGCTATGGAGTTCTGGGATGGAATTGGGTCTTCTTCATTTGCTAAGAGTGAGAAGTTCTTGTTCTTGTCTGCTCCAAATTTCTTGCTTAAGGGTTTAGCTAGTGATGCTAGAGGCATGTTAGGGTTAGAAGATTCAAGAATCTCACTCCCATCACAGTTTTCCACAACATTTGGATTCTTTGAGAGGAAATTCTCACTGTGTTTGTCCCAAAAAAGGGGTGCAATTTTCCTTGGTGGGAGCCCCTCTGAAAGCCCAATCTCAAGCTCAATGAAGTTCACACCTCTGATCTCAAAGAAGAGGGAGTTTGAGCAAGGCTACTACATTCATGTAAGCTCAATCAAGGTTTCTGGTAAGAAAATGAAACTCCCTTTACATGAAAAAGGGTTTGTTGGGGCTAGAATTAGTACTATTGCTCCCTACACTACAATGGAGAGCAAGATTTATAGGGTGTTTCTTGAATCCTATGTCAAGGCTGCAGTCTCCATGAATTTAAGTTTAGTGCCAAGTGTGGCCCCATTTGAGGTTTGCTTTACCTCAAAACATGTGGATAGTCAAAGGGTTGGTCCAGATGTACCAACCATTGATCTTGTTTTGCAAAGTGAGCTTGTGAAGTGGAGGATTCATGGCCGGAATTCGATGGTGCCGGTGAGCGATGACGTCATGTGCTTGGGGTTCCTTGATGGGGGTTTGAATGCTAAAGATTCAATTGTTGTTGGTGGTTACCAAATTGAGGATCAACTATTGGAATTCAACTTGGGGAATTCCATGCTTGGATTCTCTTCATTGTTGATGGGAGAGAAGAGGTGCTCTGATTTTGGAGCATCTTCATTTGGCTGAGGAGATCATCTTATGATGTTTTTGTTGAAGAGAAGAGACTAATTTTACTTGCAAGACGAAAGCAAACTTTGTAAAGGTTATTTATTTCCTTTTTTTTTTTGGTGTTAGCTTCTATCATGTAACACGTTTCCAGGATATATATGAATGATAATTATTGAGCTTGTGGGAAAGTGTGAATTACTATTATTAGTTTTACTAAATTTTTATTACATGAAATAGGATCATAATAAAAAAAATGTAAGTTTGAATTGAGAATTAATTTACAACAAAATAAAATAAAATAAAGAAACATATGAATGTTCTAAAAGATTGGAGTTCATATCTTAGTTGTAAAATCACAAAGTTGTAGTGTAGCCTTCCTTCGAGGTTTGACACATGAGATCTCTTGCAAAACAAATCCGGAGAAATGATTGGAATTCTTCGGAAAGATATTTCGATGCTTAAGTAAGTTGAAAGTAGATTGAGTAGAATGCGTATAGAAATACGTAGAATGAGAATGTATGTCTAAATGAAAATAAATGTGGTATATATAGTTTATTACATAGAGGGTATAAAGGTAATACCATAAAACTAACAATCTTGATGACAATAGTACCGTCCATAAATCTTCTTCAATGAAACAAAGTTACGTCATATGTGGTCTTCAAAGATTCTTAGAGAAGAGATAAAACGACTCTTTAGGACCATAGCGTGATACTACAAAGATCGTTAGAAAACATGACCTTGATCGGTCCGGTCATGCAAACTGCAAAAGTTGACCTAACGGTAGGGTCAACGAAGGGTATGCTTAACACATAAGCAGAGCTGATATCAGCAAAGTATCTAGCAATGTGCTTGAGATTTCTAGTTCTCTCTTAACTAGGGGTGTCAAACGGTAACCGGTTCTCGGGAAGAACCGGTACCGAACCGGTACCGGACCGGGAACCGGGAACCGGTTTTTCGGGAAATAAGCCGGTTCCCGGTTCTAAGTTTTAAAAAATTTTCGGTACCCGGGTAACCGGTACCGAACCGGGTACCGGTTTTATAAAATTAAATATTAAAAATATATATTTTATATATTTATTTTATGTTTTATATTTTTTATAAAATTATTTTATATATTATAAAATATTTATAAAATTAAATTAAATTATATTTATATTTAATTATTATTTTTTAAATTAATATAATTTAAAAATAATTAAAAAAATATTTTAAAATTATAAAAACCGGTACCTTAACCGGTTCTACCGGTTAACCGGTACCGAACCGGTCGGTAACCGGTTCCGGTACCGGTTCCTCAAATTGGGACTTTTCCGGTACCGGTTAACCGGTTAACCGGTACCGGACCGGTTGACACCCCTACGAGTCTTAACTATTGGACTTCTTAGGATGGACTATAAACCATTGGGGATTTGGGCTTCTTAGACTACAGTGTGTACTTAATCGAAAATGTGACTTTGATTTATTTTAAGTTTTATGTACTGTCTTAGTTGAATAAATTGTGGTTTGTACTTTGTAGCTCTGAAAATAAAATAAGGAACGAGATTGTAATTCATGATTAAAAAAAAAAACAAAGAAAAGAAAATCTTCTACTTGTAACATGGCTCTGCTAAAGCCTTGAAAATATGAAATTGATGGTTTAAGTAATCTTTTCAAATTTAGTCCATTACTATTTACTAGCTAGCATACCATGACACTACATACCATTACATACTCACGTGTTTGGACGAAAAAGACAAACTTTAATTAATAATCATCAAATTCATACAGTCGGGACCAAACATGGTGCTAAAGTTATCGTGTCTAATATTACATTGAATTTTGGTTTATCTTTTCCGGTCTCCATTTATGTTTACCTACAAATCTACAATAACCTATAATTTTGTAGGATATCACAAATTATGTTTAGCAATTTACCAACATTTGTTTGTGAATATATATATATTATCGATAGTCCCTCCATAGCCATGCCATAGCAATGTAAAATGAGGGACATTTTTTTCTTCCCAATATAATTCAATATGCACAAACTCATTACAATCATTAATAGATCATATAATTACATTCCATACGAACAACTAATTCCGGTTTGATATTTTTTATTAATGGTCAAATACAAGGGATCTTCGTGATTTTCTTTTCAGCTCGACATATAAATATAATACTCATTTGCAATGTATTTTCTTCACATTTAACTATTGTTCATGCACAATCCCTCTATAAATACACACCGTTATCAAATTACATTACATCACCATATCAAGTCCAATACAATGTCTTCCTACTTTCTCATGATCTTGTCCATTCTCTTATTCAGTCTCTTTTCCAATCCCACCTTGGCCCGCAATGCCGGAAAGCCATTTCGGGCCCGGGCCCTCGTCCTTCCAGTAACCAAAGACGCATCCACCCGCCAATACATAACCACCATCTACCAAAGAACCCCTCTTCGGGCCGTGAACGTGGCCCTCGACATCGGTGGCAAAGGCTTATGGGTGGCCTGCGATAGCAAAGAGTACCGCAGCTCCACCTACAAGCCCGCTCTCTGCCATTCCCCAACATGCAAGCTTGCCAAATCCACCTCTTGCGGCAACTGCTGGGACGGGCCGAAGCCCGGTTGCAACGTTAACACGTGCAATGAGGCGATCTTCAACACCGTGTCTAAGACGGGCTGGTACGGACAGTTGGGAACCGATGTTCTAGGCCTTAACACCACATCGGGCTCAAACCCTGGCCCGGTCGTCCCGGCCCGAAACTTTCCTTTCACTTGTGGCAGTCTTTCTCTTGGGGGGAAACTTGCTAAAGGGGTTAAAGGGATCGCCGGATTCGGCAATAGTGATACTTCACTCCCTTCTCTTCTATCATTTTCCTATAAAACTTCTAGAAAGTTCGCAATCTGTCTTAGTTCATCCAAAGGTGTGGCTTTTGTCGGCGACGGTCCTTTCACCATGCTCCCCGGCATGACGGTCTCGTCTCCGCTCGTTTACGCCCCGTTACTGGTAAACCCCGTCGCCACCGCGGAGCCCGTCATGCAACAATTCCCCGACAAATCCCGTCCCTCCACCGAGTATTATGTCAGAGTAAGCGCCATAACTGTCGGAGGCGTCAACGTGGCGGTGAGCCCCATCAACAAGAGTGGCGGTGGCGGCACGAAGATTAGCACGGTGGTTCCATACACCGTGCTGCAGACCTCGATATACGAAGCAGTGACGAAAGCATTCAGAGACGCAGTCCCGAAGAAGCTGGTGCGGGCGGTGGCGCCGTTTGGGACGTGCTACAAGGCATCGGGGTTCATGAGCACGCGAGTGGGGCCGGATGTGCCATCGGTGACGTTCGTGTTTGGGAGGAAGGGTCAATGGAGTGTGTTTGGAGCGAACGTGATGGTGTACATGGGGAATGACGTGGCGTGTTTGGGATTCGTGGATGGAGGGAAGAAGGCGAAGACAGCTTCGGTGGTGATCGGAGGGTATCAGTTGGAAGATCATTTCGTGGAGTTTGATGTTGAGAAATCTAGGGTTGGATTTGGTTCGACGTTGAGGGGGATGCGAACTTCATGCTCTAACTTTAATTTCACCATCAAACCTTGATCACTACCCCTTTTCTTGTATTCTGTGTGTTTGTGTGCCTCTGTTTTTCATACTGTTAGAACAATAAGAAGGCCCGGCCCGGACTGGCCTGGCCTCCGAAGAACTCGAACTCAAGTGTGTTTTTAAGTGTGTGCTTATAGGTGTATGTATTAATAAATAAAAGGCATTTCTATTGCTTTAATAAGAAGTTGTATCTTTAATTTTAATCATCGTACTACTGTACTATTAGTCCATGCAAGATGAGAATTTTGTTGATTTGCGGCCCAGAGTCATGAATCATGATTATTCTTTCGTGGGTTTATGGGAGTTTTCTTTCCTTAACAATATTAAACCCGGGGTACAATTTACAATTTAGTGAGAACCAGATATATACAAATGTCACAGTATACTCCTACTATAATTAATAAATTTTATTATAGAAAATAATAATTAATTAAAATTTATTAAAATTTTAATAATTACCTACAGAACATGTCATATCTTGGAGTGCCATCTTACAATTCTATTTCATTATCAATTCTTCAATTTTCATTGCTTCTCTTACGATGATTCTTGTTGTTACGAGGACAACTAGCTCATAGTTTTGGTAGCATAATTTGCAGAAGATTCTAACTAGATGCATGCCCAACTTAGTAGCATCTATACAGGCCAAATTCTATAAACGCATGGGAGTTATAGATTTCCACATTTGCCCCCAAAAAGAAGATGGGGACTTCCACTCGATCAATATGTGCCTTAAATTTAGTTAGTAAGATGTTTCATTTCCAATTTAAAATTTGAATTTTAAAACATTTTCACATCTGTTCTTGATCCCAATTAATCCGTTGTTGGGTTAGAATTTTAAATTTAAAAGCTATAAAAATACAATAGTAAAAGTAATATTATCTTTATATAATTTATAAATAGAGAGCTATATATATGTATAGAATTACCCTCATCATGTTAACTGTTAATTACATAACATCTTTTATGATCAGCTTTGAATCATGCCGACATTGGCAGGATTGGTGTAAAAAATAGTCAAAAACAAAAATGCAAGAGCTAAAGTGTGAAAAGAAAAGCATATAATAATAGTACTAAAATTTCAATGTAACAAATTAAAATTAGAAATATACAATGGCGTTTAAAATTAATATTTTATTTTGTTTCCATAGCTCTTATTACAATCCATGGAGCTGGAGTGTATGCATGTCGATTAAGTCAAATGCTGCATCTTCAACGTTTTCGGCTATATACTTTACCAATATAATTGAGCCCAAAAAACACTCCAATTTGCACTTGTCCAAAGTCAATACAGATCAATCACAACAGATTGTGCCCACATAATTTTCACATCTATATATATATATATATATCCTCTATAAAACTACACGATATCATTAAACACGAGATAATGTCAACCTTCAACATGCTGATTCTCTTCCTAATCTTCTCCTTCTTCTTCATCTCCTCAGCTCAGCCTCACACTACACTAATGGCACCCCTCAACAAGGACCCCACCACCTCCCTCCCCACCATACTCCTCAACTCCGGCAGGGACCGTTACGTCGCCGACATCTCCGCCCCCTTCTCGTGGAGGCGCTGCCCCTCTCCCCGCCCCCCGGGGGTGGAGTGCTTCACCTCCGAATGCACCCAAGCTACCTACCTACCCTCTCAATGCCCCCCACCACCTTCTTCCTCAACCACTCCTTGCATATGCACGGTTGCTCCTCAAAACCCTATAACACAATCTTGTTCCTTCGATCAACTCATTCACACCAATCTCTCACTCTCTTCCAATAGTAACAAGGCCAAGACTTTCTTGAACGATGTATGCTTCTCATGTGCACCAACCTCTCTCTTTGAGTCTCTCCCTAGAGGAGTAGTAGGGTTAGCAAGCCTCTCTCTAGCTCCCCTCTCTCTTCAAAACCAATTCTCCGATCGAGTTCCTACACTTAGTCGAAAATTTTCCATGTGCTTGCCTAGCACAAGTTCAAGAAATGGGGCCATCTTCTTTGGCGATGATGCACCGTATGCATCGAGTCTCTTATCGTGGACTCCACTTCTCACAAATCCTAAAAACGCAGAGTATGCAGTTGGGATCAAGGCCTTAACCGTGGCCGGTACAAGCTCCATTGCGATGTCTCCGTTCGAAGCGATCCGGCTTAGCACGGTTGTACCTTACACCACCCTCGTGAGCGATGTGTACAAGAAAGTTGTGGGGTTCTTCGAGCAGGCGATGAAGGGTGTGCCTAAGGTGAAAAGTGTGAAGCCATTTACTAGTTGTTACAAAGCTAGTGCTATTGGTGATTTGAGTCATGTGCCTAGGATTGATTTGGAGTTTGAGGGTGGCAAGAATTGGACGATTCGTGGGGCTAACTCGATGAAGCGTGTGGGTGGCGACACGGCGTGCCTCGCCTTCGTGGACGGTGGGGCCGTTGCGGCGCTCAAGATTGTGATCGGAGCGTTTCAAATGGAGGATACTTTGTTGGTTTTTGATCTTGATGGGTTGAGGTTTGGGTTTAGTAACTCTTTGTTGCTTGAGAAGATGTCGTGTAGTGGCAATTACTTCAATTTTACTACTTGAGGTTGGAAATGTACTTTGTATGACTTTGTCATAAAATGGCATAGACGACTTTGGTTTTCCTAGTTGACCTACAAGCTTAATCAAAAGCTATAGACTTATAATAAAAATATTGTAATATGAATGCTCGAAATTGGTTCAAGCATTACAAATTGTAATGACGAGTTTTACAGGAATAAATTAATGGGAATACATATCATAAATTATGAGTTAGAAGTTAGAACAATATTATATTGATATATTCATGTCCGAATGGATGCCGAAGAAGAGAATTTATGAAAGTGTGACTGTGAGAGCTTGAAAGTATCGAACAACAGTCACAAGTTCATAATTTTTGTAAAGTACAAAAACTAATAAAGATTTAGAAAGCAAACTCTTCAGAAAGCTCGATCAACAGTCGATCAAGCAATTCGGATCCAAACACCTTCCAAGAACCAGAGAAGATAAAAGGGCATTCAACCGCCGGGTCTTTTGTAAAACGACTCATCCACGATTTAGCTTCAGAAAAGGCAAACGAGGGAATGACCCTAGTCCCACAAAGCAAGAAGTGGATTGCTTTAACCGCTAGTCACAACTCGCTCTAAATTCTTTTCAATGACAATGGACCATATAACTTCGAGATCGAGCTGCTTCGCTCCTCGCTACATTCCATACGGGTTGACGAGAGAGTCAAGTATTGGCATCGATTGAGGAGAGAGTCAAGTATTGGCATGCTCAAATATGAAATTTGTCCATCAATAAGAAGTTTGAGATGGATTCGAGTGAGTTAGATTTTTTCATGCTCAATTTCAACTCAACGGAAAACTTGATATTCTAGATTTTGACTCAGCTGGGCTTTGACTATTGAACTTTTATTGAGTGTATCTAAGCTTTTGTGTTGCATATGTGATCAAAGCGTAAAATAGTAACTATAATCGAAATTGAGATCTATACGAGTATAGTTTGAGTTAAAGTTCAAATTGAGTAATAGCTAGATGCTGATCAAGTCACTTACAAGTTACAATTTATTCATTGAAGTTGAGTCAACAGGCAAGGCCATGAGTGGGGATATCATAGATTTCTCTCTGTTTATGACGTCATAAAATCAAACCGTGTGCAGTATATATAGTTGGTGAATGATAAGAAGCGGTTAGATGATGCAAGTGATGAGGTTTGTTTTTGTTTAAAAGTGGCATTGGAGAAGCGTGACTAACTTTCTTTGTGGGAAAATAGTAGTTAAGTCATAAGTGGAGCAACACAACAATTGTGTGCCAAATTTCAGTTAAAGGCCTAACATTTGTGAATCAACCAAACAATACTCCCTGCCCTAAAGATCACTTACTCATCAGTCTCAGCTTCTACCTAAGCTTAATTAGCTACCTTCATCCCACCAAAACGAAATATGCCTTCAAGTGAGTCGACCACTCAAGATCAAAGATCCGACTATGTTGAGGTTCTCAAGAAGCCTCACGGTGTAGACTTGACCCTCCTCAAAATGGTAAACAAGAATTAGGGCATCAATATTGATCAGAATTAATCTAACTGTGTGGTGTTGCAGGTAGTAGCGGAGGGGGTGGGAACGTTCGTGCTGATGTTCTGCATATGTGGAATCATAGGGAACTTGCATTCCATGGGAGTTAAAACTGGACTAATGGAGTATGCAGCAACTGCAGGCTTAACAGTAGTGGTCATAGTCTTCTCAATAGGCTCCATTTCTGGTGCTCATATTAACCCTGCTGTCACCTTAGCCTTTGCCATAGCAGGCCCTTTTCCATGGTCCAAGGTATTCATATATATATATATAGTATCATCTATCTCTTTAAATTTGACAAGTAGATCTTATGAATATACAGTTCTAACCTTGTCTGTGTAAGGTTCCGCTCTACATTGTTGCACAAGTAGGGGGATGTGTTGTTGCAACATATGCAGGGAAGTACGTTTACGACATCAAACCCGAGCTAATGCTAACAATGCCGCTCCACCATGGCTGGTCTGCTGCCTTCATAGTCGAGCTCCTTGCCACATTCATCGTCCTTTTCCTAACTACTTCCTTATTCAACCAACGCCAATCTAATGTAATATAAGCTAGCTCTCATTAATTAATTAATATCCTCATCAACAGACAACAGTACTAACTTAAGTAATTTGCAGGTGAAGAATGTGGCTGGATTTGTTTCTGGAGGGGCTATTTGCTTAGGGGTGCTTATCTCAGGGTACAGACAGACTCTTTAACTATTAACGTGCATATTATTCTTATATATACTAGTATATGTGGAGTAATATATAATAAAAAGAAGGGTAAGATAGGCCTGTGTCAGGAGGATCAATGAATCCAGCAAGATCACTAGGGCCAGCGCTTGTTACATGGAGCTTCGATGGGTTGTGGATATATCTGGTTGCTCCTACGCTCGGAGCCGTTGGAGGCGTCGTCGTTTATCGCCTTTTACGCCTTCAAGGCTGGCGTTGTCAACCCGATCCTTCCTAGCTACACAAGCAGCAACTTGCATTATATATATATTTCAAGCTAGACTTATGTTCTTTAGCCCATTCCACTAACTATATATATATTAATTTTGGTTCAGATTTTCGCATGCTTGCATGGCTTCTTCACTATATATGTTCATGTAGATTGCAAGAATATTGTTTAATATGTACCTTAATGCAAATGAAATGGAACTCATGAAATGTGACTAGTGTATATGTTTTCTTCCATTTTTTTTTCAAAGAATAAATGATATTTAAATCTAAAATTAGAAATCTCTTTAATTTACTCTCGATTAAGTCGAATAAGTTCGTGAGTGATACTGGAAGGCTCAATAAACAAATTAAGATCGAGCCCTGTTAATAATATATTAGGTAGTCAAGTTTTTTGTAATTAAATACAAGAATATTAAATATTTATTTGCATTTGGCGCAAATTTTTTTATGTGGTAAATGGTTTGGATGAAATGATCACATTCCAAGATTAATTAGTAATATTTCTTCAAAAGCAATTTAAATTGATAAAATCACGTCTGCGTAACATGAGTTATTTAAAAGAAAATTTAAATGGATTCTAGATTTATAGTTGCTCCAATTCAAAGTTAGTGTGTGAGTCAAACTTTGAGGAACTTTATAGGTACGACGTTTTATGGTTTCTAAGTAGACTATTATGCTGTCAATTTATATTAGGGAAAAAATGTGTGATTTTGAATGCTGCAGTCCAAATATATGTTACTCCTAATGTATTGCTAATAAAAGCAAGTTAACTTTAGGATAAGATGTTTATATATACTAGTATTAAAAAAATCAAAAATCACCAAGATAGGGAGAAATAGAAAAATATACGGTTTTTGTATACTCATTTCAAAAAATATAAAATACGTTTATATAACAATAATGAATATAAATTACTCCTTCCGTCCATGAAAGAAATTCCTAATTTGACCCGATGCGGGTTTTAATGTAGTGCTTTTAACTTTAATAATGATATGTAGTGAGTGGAATAGGGGTCCCACTTAAGTATTATATTAAATTGAGTTGTGAATAGAGAGTGTGGTGGGTCCATTACCACAAATGGAAAGTTTAAAGTAGGAATATGTTTTGTGGACAGACGAAAATGACAAATTAGGAACTTGTTTCATGGACGGATGGAGTAATATTAAAATGTAAAATGTTTAATCTCTAGATTTATGTACTACTCCTTTCGTACATGAAAAATGTTTGGTAATAAAATTAATACGAAATTTACAAAAAAATTAAATTATATTTTTAATAAAAAATATACTCATAAATATATATATATATATATATATATATATATATATATATATAGAGGAGGGATCAAATAAGAACCTTTTCTCCTGTGTAAACTAAGAACTGATCTTAATTGTACATTTTATATAAATTAATGGTTAAGATGATATGATTGTAAATATTGTATTTGCATTTATATTAGTAATGAGGGTTAGTTTAGTCAATTTTTGTATTTTTGTAACGTCTATATTGCATACTTTATGGGTCACTAAACATGATTTATGGTATGTAATTAAGGATGATTTGTCTATTATTCTCTCAACCGTATAACATCCATTATTATACTTATTTTCCATCAATTTTTAATTGTGGACTGTTCATTGCTCATTTTATTATTCTCTTTGCACCAATACATTGTTTGATACAAAAAATCCTCATTTAAACACTGAATGCTCCAGGTAATGCATCTCACTGATATTACTATAATATGTTAAAATTCATATAGTTGCATGTGCTTATATTCTTTTAATATGGTTTGTTGGATATAGATTATATATAATAAGTGAAAATACGAGCAATAAAGTTTGTTCAAAAAAATGGGTATAAATATAGTTATTATTATTTAATTTAAATCACATCAACCTAACTAATATTTTGTTCAAAAAATGTTAAAATAAATTATATTTAAAATTATAAAAAATGATAAAATAATATATTTGAAATAATTTAAACCCAATATCAAATATTTTGTTATTTTAATTTCGAATTTTAAGTTATTAAATTATCAAATATTTTGACAATTTGAGTAAAAATTCAACGTGAAACTGGAGTTATTATTTAAATTGTTATGTATATTATTCTCAATTATTATTTTTATTTCTGATATATGTACCAAAAATAGCAAGTAATTATGCATCAAATTAAGCAATATAATAAACTAAAAATAAGCAAAAGATCTTAATCAATTAAGCAATATAGAAAAAAAATTAACTAAAAAATAATGATGAAGTTGAGTCTATATCAATTATATATACATGTTCAATTATGTTTTTAAGATATGTGCTAATTGAAACGATTAAAAAAATTATGGATGAATAGTGTTATTTATAAATTAGTATTCAAATTTTCTTATTAATATTTTATTAGTTTGGTATAGATATTTTGTTCACTATTCAAATTTAATGCAACATATCAAAATAAGCAAATAATTAAATCAAAATATGTAATTTCGTACTTACCAAAATAAGCATATATTACGATCTATATTAAACTTGAAAAACAATCTATAAAAGCAAAATAATTTTGTTATTTTTTCCCAATTCATCCGTAATTTTATTTTATTTTATTTCATTTTATAAATTTTGTAAATATATGAATCAATTTGAGATTATTCATTTATCTACTCTCCTACTACATAATTATTATCTCTTTAATTAACTCTACATAATTATTATCTAATAAATTGATTTATTGAACTTTTTCATTTTTTTTTTTACTTTATTATCTTTTAATTTCTATTTTAAACACTCCCTCAATCCCTCTATAAGCGGATTGCTTGTTTTTTGCACGTAAAATAAGTAAGATGAAAAAATTATGAGGTTCACAAATTTTAAAGGGTTATCTTATACAACCATTTTTTAAGCAAGCTAATTAGTGAGACAACTCGTAAAGGAAAAACAAGTCATTTTTAACGAGACGGATTGAGTATTAATTTGAAACTATTTGGTGAATTTTTACTAAATTGGCATAAGTATGTTGTTTACTATTCAAATTTAAGACATCATACAAAAATAAGCAAACAATTATATCAAAAATAAGCAATTTGCAACACCAAAAGAATCAATTTTGAAACCAAAATAAGCAATTTGCAATACCAAAAGAAGCAATTTTTTTAACCAAAATAAGCAAACAATTAGATCAAAATAAGCAATTTGCAATACCAAAAGAAGCAATTTTGAAACCAAAATAAGTAAACAATTATATCAAAATAAGCAATATGCAATACCAAAAGAAGCAATTTTTTAACCAAAATAAGCAAACAATTAGATCAAAACAAGGAATTTGCAATACCAAAAGAAGTAATTTTGAAACCAAAATAAGCAAACATTTAGATCAAAATAAGCAATTTGCAATACCAAAAGAAGCAATTTTGAAACCAAAATAAGCAAACAATTAGATCAAAATAAGCAATTTGGAATACCAAAAGAAGTAATTTTTTTAACCAAAATAAGCAATATATATATTTCGAACTATATCAAATGGTTAGAAAAACAATTCATATCCCAAGTTATCATTGATCTTTGACATAATCATGTCAGATTCGTCATCCGACTGAAAAGTGGTCGTCATTCTTGTTTTCCCTTCCAATTCGTCGGGACCGTCGATGTGTTAATTTTGTTATTCCATGAAGCGATATATTCTTTGAAGATTAGTATCAATAATACTTCCATTATAGTGCAATGATCCATGATTATACAATGACACCTCACAAATATGTTTGCGTGAAATCTGCTATTGCTTAATTAAAGATATGCACAAAATCTTTGCATGGAATAAGAACTTACCTAAAGTGCATGTGCATGAATTCCATTATTACCCTTATACTGGAAAAATAAATGAGTGTCACGAATTTTCAGAGATTTTTGGATAATAATAATCAATAAATCACAACCATTAATTTATATACATCAATGGTTTAGGATGGTTCCTAGTTTATTCACATGAAAAGGTTTGCATAAGATCCTACCCCTATATATATATATATATATATATATATATATATATATATATATCGTGATTGTGTCTTAATTATTAATCGTTAATATACCAATTATTAATTACTCCCTCCGTCCACGAAATTGGTTGATGGTTTGACCCGGCACGAGTTTTAATAAATTGTTTTGACTTAGTGTAGAAAGTGTAGTGGGTAAAAAGTGTAGTGTGTAGTTAGTGGAATAGGGGTCCCACTTATAGATATGATTGAAATGTGTGTAGAAAGTGTAGTGTGTAGTTAGTGGAATATGGGTCCCACTTGTAAATATAATTAAAATTGATGTAAACTTGTATGGATTAATTAATTAAAGATTTATTTTGAGTATGGATTAATTAATTGATCAAGGATTATTTAATTAATTAAAGATTTAATTTCAGTTTGTATTTAATTTATGTATAGATAATTAACCACTTTAACTTACGTAAATTAAGTGTATATGAATTGTTTGTATAGTTGTTCAAATTTAACAAACTGTACACATTAAATACGTGTATTTAAATTAGGGGTCTACCTTGATAAATTAAACATTAATTAAGACATAATTATTCATTAATTAAACATTAAGCTTTAAACAATAAAGTGTACACATTAAATAACCATTAGTTAAACATTAAACTGAAATTGATGAAAAACGTGAGTTAAGAATAGAAATAAACCAACATTTTGATTAAGTTAAAATGTTTCATAGAATTCCACTACAATAAAAAACTTGATGTGATCAAAAAAAAGAGGAGGGAATTAGAATTGCTAAACATACTACTCCCTCCAAATTTAAACTGTACACAACTAATCTATAAATAGAAACTTAAACTGTTGAAAACTCATTCTTCAAAACAGCAGCATTACATACAAAAAGCTCCTTAGACTGCATCAACTCCAAGCCATGACAACTTCAAGAGGAGCCAAAAAGATGACTGATGAGGAGAGAAATCTCCTGGCGCAGTGGTTGATGAGGCAGCTGGATGATGGGAAGTTGAAGCGTGGATCATTCACGAAAGCAAGTGAAATCTTCGGGGTGAGTAGGCAGACGGTTTGGATATGGTGGAAGGAAACGCAACAGCAGCTTTCTAAGGGCCAAGCTGTTCACCTGAAATCAGTTCACAAAGGAATTGAGCACAAAGATAAAAAGAAGCTGGAAGTAGAAGCAGTTAAGGCACTTACAGTGCTTGAGAGGTCGTCCATACGAAAAATGGCAGGCAAGCTAAAGGTAAGTAAAAGCCTAGTAGGAAACTGGATCAAACAGAAGCAAATTAGGCCACACACAAATGCCATAAAGCCTACCCTAACTCAACAAAACAAGATTGCAAGGTTGAGATGGAGTTTAAGTCACCTTGCTGCAGGAATGGGCAGAGGAGCAATGAAGTATCAAAGCATGGACAATATTGTCCACATAGATGAAAAATGGTTTTATATGACCAAAACAAGTGATAGGTACTACCTGCTCCCAGATGAAACAGAACCATACAGGGCTTGCAAATCCAAGAGATACATTACCAAGGTAATGTTCATGAGTGCCGTGAGCAGGCCACAATTTGCAGATTGTGGCAGCATAGAGTTTGATGGGAAACTTGGGATTTTCCCATTCACAACTCAAGAGCCAGCAAAGAGGAACTCAAAGAACAGAAGGAAAGGCACGTTGGAAACTAAACCAATTCATTCCATCACAAAAGATGTAATCAGAGACTGCATCATACAAAATGTGATTTACCTTATTTTTGCACTATCAGACTTTTACAAGTCATCATATAGTCTTTAATTATGAGTTGCTTTTACAGATTATACCAAGCATTAAGGCAAAATGGCCTGCTAATGCAAGCAAAGAGATCATAATCCAACAAGACAATGCAAAGCCTCACATAGCACACAGTGACCTAGATTTCATCAAAGCAGCAACATCAGATGGATTCAATATAAGGCTAGTGTGTCAACCACCTAATTCTCCAGATTGTAATGTGAATGATCTAGGGTTTTTCAGAGCAATTCAGAGCATAAAAGATGATAAGGCTTGCAGTGAAGGGGTGCAACAATTACAAAATCCCACACATGGGAAAGGCAAGACACATAAGGGCAAGAACACTTCCTAAGTGTTTGGAGGTGAAAGAAGACTTGATAAAGGAATGTCTGGAGTACTTGGCAGTAAGTGAGAATGTTGGTGGTGCAGCCTATAACATAGATCAATTGGGGGCAGCTTTTGGTATATAAGTAGGTGGGAAAAAAACTTTTTGTATCTAAGTGTTTTAGATATGTTTACAGTATAAGCAACTTAGACTTTTTGGGAGTTGTTTAGGATGTAAACAGTTTTTTGGCAACACATTGTGTAAACAGTCTTAACAATCAATAGAGGTGATCATGTTTGCATCAAAGACTCTCTAATAAATACACAAAAACACACAACAGAACTTACACTCAACCTCCAAAACAACAACTCTAAAAGCATAATGTGAAGTGAAGGTTGAAAATCAGATTTTATACCCTCAGCTAACCATCATAGGGCTCTTGCAAAATCAGATTTTATACCCTCAATTATGGATTTAGAATTGCAGTGAAGGCATCATGTTTGCTCTAGGTGTTCATGTATAG
>JAPKLX010000088.1:365803-380690 GCA_026898415.1 Leonotis leonurus | reverse complement strand
CTATGATATTTTATTTGAGACTTTCTTGAGGTTAAAAAAGTAATTTTTTTCATTTTAAGTTATTTTAACTTACTCATACCACACACTCCATCCATTTATCTATCTTATCCAACTCTAGTACCAAACACCTCACTATCTAAATATAACCCATCATTTCACACCCCTCTTTTTAATTTTTAACTTAATCTACCATTACTTAACTAGGCTACCAAACACTCCATCCATTTATCGATCGTAGGTTCCTGTCTGATTCAAGACATCAGCAGCAACTCTGTTACTCCATCTCTAAAAAATTCGGAAATTATGATGTATGGAAACCAACTCTTTTGAAGCATAAAAAATTACATGTCTCCCATCTAATAACTTGGGGGTTTAAGAAAAGAAAAAAATGCATTATTTCAAAACGACTTCTTAAATTGTTATATTTTAAGAATTTATAAATTGTTAGGGTCTTTTCGGATAAATTAGTTTATAAGCTCTTTTAAAAATCTTATAAAATAATAAATTATGACATTTTAAACTCTTCATATGTGATTTGTTGGGATAAATATGGTAATAACAAATTATTGTAGTGTTACTTATGTAATTTTATTGCAGCTTATAAATTAATGGATAAATAGGTTGGGGTAAAACTACTTATTTTTTATAAGCTCTAAGAACTTGATTTTACAATTTATAAGCTCTCAAGGAGTTCCTTTAAACAGCTTATAAGCTTGATTAAACACCCTTAAGTTGGATGTCATGTAGCTGATTTTTATGTTTGTATTAGTATTATTCATAATAAATAAATTTATAATAATTCTTTAAATTAACATTATAGATTTCTTAAAGTCTTGAACAAAATAAATAATCAGCAAATAAGATAAAATGCTTGATGTTTCTCAATATGGGTGCTCGTGTCTTTTTTTAATTAAATACATGATGAACTACATAATTTTATATAATCTATGGTTTATTATTATATACTCCATGTGACGTTTTAAGCATATACATTCTCATAATGAGTGAAATATCAGATCATAGCAAATGGTTATAATAATGTACTCGAACGTGCAATAAAATCATAACAGCCAATAATGTCGTTTACTATTGATGAGCTGAGTCACATCCTACAAATCACCCAACATTTCGCTCAACAATTAAAAATTTACATTAAATTAAAGGGTCAAAATATATTTCAATTTAGACATTGACACATACATTTTTAAATGGTCCAATCTTCCTAAAACTATGGGAACATATGAACAAACCAACAACCCAATTGAGTTCGATGATAAGAACAAACAAATAAATAAAAAGTGGTTTCATTTTTAAATACATCAATCATAGGGAGAGCAAGTTCTCTATGGTTCGTATATCTGCAGTTCCTGCAGTTCTTGCTTTGTCAAATTTTACATTAGGTTAAGATGGTAAAGAGGTCCATCCTATTCCTATATTGAAAAGTAGCTAGTTCTTGATTTACTAAGTTGTACGTTGGGTTAAGATGGTGATCCAGTCCCACACCAGCAGATTTTATAATAAGATAGTGAAAGACAAATAATAAGCGGTCGAGATCTGACATAGAGACTAAAAAATAAAATATTGTATTTTAAAAAAAAGTATGAGATAGTTTAATATTAACTCATATTTTTTTAAATTACAATACTTTACTTTTTGGAAAAGTTGTGAATTTTAATGAGATGGCTGATTAAAAAATGTGACCACTTTTAACTGAAGGTAAAGAGTAATTATTAAAAAAATTGTCAAACTAAAAATGAAATCGGTATAATATTTTAGAGCGTAAGTTAAATATTATTTCATCTGTCCTATTAAAAGTGGCTTAGTTTGATGAAGATTTTTTTGTCAAATCAAATTATTTTTAATGAGACAGAGAAAATAGGATATTATTGTAGTAAATGTTTAGTTTGAGATACTTTGGAAATATAATTGTGTGTCTCTATCTCTCTTTTTTTATATACTAAATATATGTGCATATATATTTAAAAGAAGAAGTCATTTTCCGATAATTGGGAAGAGGTCAATGGATATAGATATTGGAAAATATGTGGTTTGCATTGGAAGAAAGTGACTACATAGGTTGTGGTGATCATATTCATCCTCATTATGTCCTTCACAATTTTGGTTTTTAAAGACCAATAATATTTTTCTATGTTATTTGAGAGTCAAAAATGCAAAATTATTATGGATGATATGTTAACATAATTTTGTAAAGAACAGATAAAAAAAAATATAGTTATTTTGAATAAAAAGATAAATAATAATCTTTTCTAAATTTTTGAAAAAATTTATTTTCAGCATAGATTTTTAATATAATTTTCGTGTAACATATGAATCCCGCGAATTCAAATTTGCAGGATTCATGTGTTATTAGTGTGTTACATATTTCATAAACTCAAATTCGCAGGATTCATGTATTATCATGAGATTTTGTGTTCATGTGTTACAATTGGTAACACACGAAACTCGTGAATTCAAATTCGCGGGGTTCGTGTGTTATAATGTATAACATCAAATCCTGCAAAACTGAATTCGCGTGATTCGTGTGTTGCCCATTTTACACACGAATGCAAGAATCTCGCGAATTTAATTTTACGGGATTCATGTGTTGCTTTATAAATTGTACTAACTCATGATCCTTGTGAGTTCGAGTTTGAATTCGAGTTCACGAGATATAAGAGATTTATATGTTGTTTTATAATGTGTACAAGCATACTACTACTACTACGAACTTGAGTTTGCAAAGATTACGTGCGGGGAAGAAAAAAAAGAAATAAAATGACATTATTATCGGAAACAAAAAAATAATATATTTCATCTTTTTCTTTGAAAAGCTATTTTGCCATATTAAACAAGTTATTAATATAAAATTCTAGATTTTGAGTCTACATATAATAAAACAACGTTGTTTCCCTAATCTAAAGAAATGGTCATCTCTAGAGAAGGAATAGCATGTGACAATTTTTTAATATATCAAACCCAAAATATCTAACAAAAGTTTTGGTCATTTTGACCTTTATGCAGATTGGAGCTATGCCATCATTTTCATTTTATTTTTACAAATTTAGGTCCAAAGGAAGATAATAATTAAAAATATACTGGCAATTCGAACTGCTCTAAAATCATGCGGGTCAGATTATTATTGGGATGATCTAATAATAACTCTCTATCGTTAAATTTGAACTTAATTTATTAAGATTTTGTTGAATCTAAACACGAACTCAAGTTATATGAGAAAATGTTATAAAAATTATAATAAGAAAAGTAACAATGCATAATTTATAAATTTATATAATATATTTATTTTTATATTCAAAGAAAATGCAAAAAAATTGGAAAATTTAAATTATATATGTATATATATATATATATTTCAAAATATAAATTATTAATCTATTATAAATTTCTGTTATTGGGTAATTTGAACCTAATCTTGTACCCAATATGATAATTTCATATTCTCATTATTCATTTTGATAATGCTCGGAATTTGATAAAATTTAATATTATTTTATTAATTTTGTATATATTTATATTAGATTATTGTGACGTATGTATTCCATCCGTCTCAATAAACATGACACAATTTATATTTTTATTTAAATATATTAAAATAATAAAAAATACCAAGCTTATTGTGAGAGAGATAGTACCACGCAATAAATAAATGAAATAAGGAGAGGCTTATTGAAATATCTCTTCATGAATGAATTTTCAATTAAGAGATAATGGAAAAACAAGCTACTTAAAAAGAAGAAGTTGAAAGAGATGGAATTAATTTCCTACCTGTCTGGCTGTCTGTCTATTACAACTTACAAGCCTGTGGGCCATTACAAAAAACAGTGGGCGACATTATTACCACTTATCTATATTCTTATAAATGAAATTTTAGTCAATTCGCAACATTATCTGAATACATAAATCTTTTTTTTTATTGCTTTGCTTAATTTAAACTATTTTATATAAGGTATATTGTTTTGGTTACACTTGATTGCAATGTAATCAGCAAATAAACATTAGAATGAAAAATCAAACTAATAAAATTTGAAGACGAAACTAAGTACTAACTATTGTACTATTAAATCAGTACAAATGCAAACGATAACACAAAGTAGTAATTATTTTACTATTATACCTAGCAATAAGAGTGAATATTCAAGGTCAAATATCTCATAGCACTAACACAATTACTATGTGATTTAAATTGAATGTAATTACAAATTTTAAAAAATCAAAAATATTTAATTTATATACAGTATTCATTTAGGCTAATATATATTTTTCTCTGTTGAATAAACAACCCCCTCCCAAGTGAATATACGTATAAAATATGAAGTGGTCATAATACTATATAATGCATGATAATCTCATGCAAATTAAAACATGATATTCAAAAGAGTTCCCTTTAATTTGGTGAGGATAGTGTGAGCATAATAAATGCTACTCTTTTTAGTGCATAATGTGCACTTGCGTACTACGCATCTTATATTTCACCATCACGAATGTATGTTACATAGTACTCTCTCCGTCTCATTAATAATGATCTATTTTGACCAAAAAGTTCTCAGCTTTTTATCAAAGTAAGTCATTATCAATGAGATAAAGGAAGCTTATTTATACTCCTAAGTACACGCAATGATATGCACTGATGTAGAAAATTCCTTTTCTTTTATATGGAGTTCAAAAATACAGTACCTAGATATAGTAGTACTTAATAACTTTTCCGTTCTACTAAATTTGACACACTTTTTTTTATTATGACGTCCCATTAAACTTGGCACATTCCAAAAATAATAAAAGTTATCATTTTAAAAAGGTATGGACCCTACCACATTTATCACTCTTACACTATTTTATACATTTTTCTTAATAAGTGGGCACTGAAGTTTAAGTTATTGGAACAACTACTGAGTGAGTCAACCACTTCCTATAGATGTTTCCATATCTGGAAAAGATCTCAGAGCAGGTAAACCAAATCTTTATTGCAGACAATAAAAATGGTAAAAAGGACGATGACTCCAACGGGAAGAATTTCAAATTCTACGGACGTCACTCTCTCTCACAACGGATATATTCTTGTGAGTGCCCTATAAATAGCTCGACACTTCAAACGTTTCAAACACCAGTTACCAAGCTTTTGTACGCATTCAAGCTCTCAACTCCCTCAAGCTTTCTGTCGCTCTCAAGCTTTCAGATCTTAGAACACTTAAGCACTCAATGTTATTTTATAGCGTGTTCTTAGAGATATTCTATAACCAAAGAATAGTTCTAGCCTAGCTTAGATTTAGCTGCTAGAAGTGATCAGACTCTACTGTAAATCTAACCTTCAAGGTTGATCACTGTAATACACTCCATTTAGTTGGAAACCCTCGAGTCACTTCAAGAACCGTGGACGTAGGAGTTTTTAACTCCGAACCACGCAAACCAAACACTTGTGTCTTAGCTATTTACTTTTCGTATTTATTTCTCTCTAACGCTATATTTCATAAACTGAATGTTGATTAAGTGCAAACTTGAACATTAACATTAAGATTTCTGATAAACGACTAAACCTTTAAAACCACCACTTCCGCACTGCAATACTTAAAATATTAATCCATCAGTCAAACATCAAGTGTAGACTGATGGATTGTTATATGAAGTTACACTTTACTGAAGCTACCTCCCTTCAAACTTAACTTCTCACTGAAAACTATTTTAATCTGAAATATTTAAAACTGATGTATAATCTTGTTTCGGGACCAACATATATGATTCTTGTTTTTTTTTTTAAATCACAATAATATACTTATATTTATATTACTTATCAATTTTGAATAACAAAATATTAAATGAGCAATAAATTACCTTAATAAGTATAAAAAGAAAAGAAAACGCCGAACCAACAAAATCGATTTTATAAAATTAGCACGGCATTTGGTATTTTTAGACCCAATTATAGAATAATGAAGTGTCTTAAGTTTCTATCAAACTCATCATAAAAAGAGATCATTACCTAATAAATAGTATAGTGTTAGTACGAGAATTCTTGTTTGGCAAACATCATGCATATGAAAAATCAAAAGAACAAGTGGGGATTATATTATATAAATAGTACGTAGTATGAATGATTTAGTGTCCCCTCAAATGGACATAGAATATATCTATAATTTTGATTTTAATAATCAGCCGAACAACAAAGAAACCACATGAATTGATTCCACTCATTCCTATTTAAGCATAATTTAATAATATTTTTATATTAATAAAGTTTGTGATTAGGTTCAGACAAATTGCGTGAACATGTTTTCAATACGCCATTAGTACACAGAAAACTTAGGTTCGTCCATTGTTTTCGATGTTGGAATTTTGGACTCCTTGCTTTAATTTTCAAGTGTATTAATTTACATATAATAAGATTTGAAGCAAGTACAAGTCATATTGTCGTTGCATAAAAATTCTACCACCATCAATACTTGAGCTCTACGTATTCTTTTTATTTTTATTTGAATTAATAATATAATCAATTAAGGACTGTATCATAAAACACTAAAATTGATTCAACATCATATTGGCCTAGGATAATAGGTCTCGGATTTAAATAAAAAACAGTGATTTAGTTGATAATTATGGTAAGAAAGAGCTACATATTGTATATGGTAAAAGTTAAACACGATAAATTGCAATTGACTATTTACAACAAGTTGACTTACTGATCAATACACAATCTATATATATATATTAAAATAAAGTTTTCAAATGAACATCAATTTCAATAGTACGTAATTATATACAAATTAATGTCTCATTACATAAATGTAAATTAAATGATTTAAGTTACTAATAAATAATGATTAAAGCTTCCAAATTATTAGCAAATGAAAGTAATATTCCAAATTACTTGTCAAATGAAAGTAATAAAAGTAAATATTCAATTTTTTTTATAACTATACTTTTTAATTTTTAATTTATTTGTATGTAAAAACATGTACAATATACATCATAAATTAAATATTGTGATGAAAATTATAATTAGATATATGATATAAAAAAATAATAATTTCATATGAACAAGTTATTATCATTTTAAATATCGAAATAACTATATATATATATATAGTTAGGTTCATGAGAAAGAATTTATCCATTAATGATTAATTTATAATCAATAATATATGCATAATGGATTTTAAAGAAATCAAAATCGTTGAAATCGAATTGTAATTGGATCATAATCGATAGTTCTAAAACCATAATTGTAATAGTCGATTATAATCATTTCTCACACCATAATTAGTATATTTGTACATATACAAGATTTATACAATATATATGTGATTATTACATTTGTTCTTATATCATTAGTGATTTTTTTATTATAATTATATAATTTATTTGAAAATTTTATGAAGTAAATTAAATTAATATCATTTTTTAAATAGTTTTAAAATAATTTTATATGAGAATTATACAACAAATATAATATAGTTTCATTTTCTTAGTTTTTAAAATAATATATTTATTTAAATAATATTTATATTCTTTTTATCAACTAAGACTATAAAAAACTGAGATTTAATTTTTAAAAACAATTTTTTCTATTTGAGAATGTAATTGACGGTCCAATAAGAAAACATAACACACTTTTAACGGGACATGTAGAGTAATATTTTTATTCCCCAAATTATAGGTTACATGTTTTCACTAAATATTAAGTCTTCAATTTTGTATAAATGATTGTTTTTTTCTAATTTTATTCTTTATTTGTTTTTGTCGAGACCAAATATATATGAATTGCTTTAAGAAAAAATATATTCATTGTCGGATTGTAAAATTGTCGTTAATCTTGATATTTTAATTCCATAAATTTGAATTGTCCGTTTTAACCATAAAATAGTTTATATGTCATCTCACTCTTTTTTGCATGTAAATACATTTAAATTTATCATTCATTGGAATATTGAAAAAAATGGCGAAATTATTAAAAAATGATTTAAAAAATGATGAATTGTTAATCAAAAATAAGGAATTTATAAATAAAATATGTTATCAATTTTATCTATTATATATATTTTACAAATCAAACAGACCGTAATGTACCACATATGTTCCTACTCTTTAAAAAAGATTCTTATATGAAATTAAAATGAGAAAATACATTAACCATATATTTGGATTAATCTATTAACTTGATGTTAGATTAAATATGATAAATTAATTAGCATGAAACCTAAAATCAATTATATTCTTTTTCTTGCATGTTTATATTTGGTGCATAATAAATTATTTATATTTAATTAGTTGTAACCATCGTGCTCCACTAAAAATGTGAAACAATGTTACTCTTTCTTTAACTTGAATTTGTATGGACTGTTACATAAGAAGTATATAATTGTGTGTATTAAATAATTATAATCAAAATTATTTATATTACTTTTAACTCTTTTCGTGCATTGCACGTGTACACAAACTAGTTTAATTAAAAATAATGAATAATGTGAGACTCAAATTTCATTCAATACACAATTACTTAAAAATGTATAGTTTATCTGATGGTGGTGAGCACCACTTAATGTGTTTACGGGTGATGTGGCATTGCTACATCATCATTTGACTCATTATAAAAAAATATTTTGGTTTTGTTATTTACTCTCTCTGTCCACCAAAATTGTTTACATTTTATTATTTTTGTATGTCCATCCAAATAGTTTGCATTTCAAAGTGTTTATTTATAGTAAGTGGACGCACCACAATCAATACTCACAATTCAATTAATAATAATAACTTAAGTTGAACTCAAACTGCACTCACTACGCACAACCCAATTTAAAATAATATACCTAGTGAGACTCAAACTCCACTAACTATACATTCTCATCAAAGTCAAAATACATTATTAAAACTCGTGATGAATCAAATCGTAAATCATTTTAATGGACGAAGAGAGTATTATTTTATACTATACCCTAATCAATAAATCATAATTAGAAAGCAAAAATTAATAAATTTTTATTAAAATTTTAATATTTAGTTATGAAGCATGCGATATCCTTCACATACATATTAACTTGTGCGCTGCGAACAAATGAACATTTCGTCATTTAAAAATAATAAATTAGGTGGTTCTAAAACTAGGGTTACGATACTCTTATGTAAAGTTAAAAAAGTGCAACCATATAGTGGAGGGAGTAATTAATAAATTGAAACATTTCAAAAGTGGGAAATGAAAGCAAGTTATTTTCTTTGAAGTTTTAACTGCCACATTAATGTCATGAATAAAAAATTATTTTGAGCTTATCTCTTGCTGAGTTAATGAAAGAAAATAATTTCACAACTAAAAGAAAAAGTAAAATAGGAAAAATAATAGAGAAGAATCTGGAGACGTGGCAGAATCTGCGTTGTCACTTGTGGAATCTAGAATACACCCGACGCCACACCCAATGAACTCTCTCTAGCTAGTGCGTGACACGGCATCACATTTCACATATTCTATAATCCAAAACCTCCACTGTGGGTCCCTCCCTCGTGGGCCCCACTTCCTACCAATCTAATAACATTTCAGCCCCTGACTCGTTTATCTCTTCCCTTTCCCCCCCACTCAAAATAGGGAAAATTACTCGACAGCCCTTCAATTTGTCTTTTGCCTTTGGAAGTATGATTTGCCGTCTCATTCAACTTTTGACTAACAATTCTTGAGATGAAGTGGTCCGTATATATTCACCTTGCACACTTCTCAGTTCTGATATAATATATCATTCAAAAAACAATCCTATTTTTCTATTAGTACTATAATGAAGTACATTTATGAAATATTGATTATTGATTGTAAAGTGGAATGTAAAATTGAACTGATTAGTTATATATTTGGTTTTCACCAATAAATTTATATAAGAATGAATTATTATTTTTTTTCAACTACTAAAAGCTTAAAATTTCATTCATACTAGAACTTCTTATTCAAATCAAATAAACTTTCAGATATGATAATTGATCATTTTCAGTTTTATAAGATATCAGTTTTAGTAATTTTACTTCCGTGTCAACATTAAAAGTGTCATTAATTTCAATAATACCCAACTGATCTGACTATTAACACGAACACAATAATTATAGTGAAGACATTAATTTATTTTATTTTATACTCTTTAAGTCTAAAGTTGTTGCATTTGAAATGGTATGAAAATCTAAACTACCACAATCTACCTCTAAACAATCGCCCAAAATATAATATTATAAATTATTTAGAGATTTGTTTTCGAATAGAAAAAAAAAGTCATTAAATTAAACTGCATTTCGCGAATCGCGATATCTGCATGATTCTTTTAAATGTAAAATTATATCACCACATTTAATTTTGTATCAGTCAAAACACTCTTAATATTTTTGTTGACAATTAAACAACGTCATTTAACTAAGAATGATGACAATTTAAGTATTACTTTAATTACTAGAAAAGAAAGCAAGGTAGTGTAATTACAATATAGGCCAAAGAATAAGATGGTGATTTTTTCTTCTGTAGTTCCTATGTTGAATGTTGTGATGAAAACTAACTACAGCCTTATCTTTCGTAATTTTTAATTAATACAGGGAGTGAAGTGTAAGAAGGCTTTAATGGGGGAGGCATACTGCAAGCTGTCTACTTCTCCTATTTCTCCTCAAAATAAAATAAAAGGATCCGATGCGAATTTACGAAAATACCCTCATCTTCCTTTCTATAAATCCAAATCATGGCTTGCTATATTTCCTCTCCATTCCATCTCCATCCCCTTTTACCCCCCCACTGCAATAGAAGGATTACACATAGTTTTTGCCAGTATTTCCATTTCTACTGTGAGGAGAGAGAAAATGTTGGGAGTTTTCAGCAGCTCGATCATGTCGCCGCCGGAGGAGCTCGTGGCGGCTGGGAGCCGTACGCCTTCACCTAAGGTGACGGCGGACAAGCTGGTGGCGCGATTCCTTGAGGCGAATTCCTCGGCGGTTTCCGTCAAGGTTGGCGATGATGTGCAGCTCGCCTACACTCACAGTAATCAGTCTGCTTTGCTGCCGAGGTACGCACATAATTGCAACAGATTAATTAGTTTTTGTTTTGATCGCTAAATGATGATATAATTTTGTTGATCTTTTGGTGATCGGATGGTTTTAAGTGTGTTTAGTATTTTGATTATTTGTTTGATGCATTATATATATCACATAGAGGATGATCGGCTTCTTCGGAGAAACTTTTCTTCCCCTGATTTTTTGGAGGTTTTGATTTTTTATTTTTTGCCTTTTGATGAAATTTATTAGCTGCAGTTTATTATGTTGACACTCATGTGAGTTTCTAACTCAGATCTAAGGTAGTCACAAGGTAATAAATAATTCAATAATTCGTTATTTTGGGATTTGGTTAACCTTGTATTAGTATATTTATCGAATATTATTCAACTAAGTTGATGACGATAGAGGCAATTATAATTACTTATCTTACTCCGCAAATTTTAAGAGATTAGATATGATGCTGAATTTAATGCATGGATGGATCAACTTATGGGCGCCGGAATCGCCTAATAACTTTTTTGTTTCTATAAATTTAGGTCCGATTAAAACTTCATTTATTGTACCGAGGTGGCTAAATGGCTAATGATGGTGATATAGAATATGACAAGAATCCCAAACGGAATACGAAGATGATGCGGAATGTGTTCTAGTCGAGACTAGACATGTCTTGATATTCACCGTAGGAAAAAAAAAGTAGATCTGACAAGTTCTTTTATTAAGAAGATGAGAATAGACTGAATAGTTAATTTTTTCTTTTTAATTAAAAAAAATTCTAAACAAATTTGTTTCCTTTCGGCTTGTTTCAGGGATCTTGAACTCCCGATATTAATCATTACACATCACGTTCAAATATATTCATGAACATATATCATGATCCGAAGAGATTTAGCGTCGTGTAGATTTTGCACTAGTTGACAAAAAAAAAATTTGATTTCGCTTGGCCTACTCCTAATTATTGTATATTGATGCAAATTTTTCTGGGTAGCTCCAGGGAGAATACCGAAAGATAAGGTGGTTTGAGATATAAATGAAAACTTAAAAAATACTCCATGCTTTAAGGGTCTTTATCTGTTCTTATATGTGTTTGGTAGGTCCGCTGCTGACTTCTAGAATCCAATCAATTATGATGAAAACAGGATCCTAATATTTCTTATCAATTATACTTATCATACTAGTTTGTACAAGTTTTTATTTATTTATCATGTGATGTTTGAATATACCTGATTCTGGATTGTTTTTTGCAGATCGTTCGCAGTTAAAGATGAAATATTCTGCTTGTTTGAAGGAGCACTAGACAACTTGGGGAGCCTAAAGCAGCAATATGGGCTTGCAAAATCTGCAAATGAGGTGCTTTTGATGATCGAAGCATACAAGACTCTTCGTGATAGGGCACCTTATCCTCCAAATCATGTTGTTGGCCATCTTGAAGGGAACTTTGCTTTCATAGTCTTCGACAAGTCCACCTCAACATTATTTGTGGCTACGGTCAGTAAATAATACACTTTACTTTTACCTAATTAAACTATCATTAACATTTTGACTCTTTTTAAGGATATGATTATCATTACTGGTCTAATGGCTTCAACCAATAACACTTTGGGTTGGTGGAATTGTGACAGGACCCAAATGCTAAGGTTCCTCTCTATTGGGGAATCACTGCTGATGGATATGTGGCGTTCGCTGATGATGCCAACTTGCTGAAGGGTGCTTGTGGGAAGTCGCTTGCTTCTTTCCCACAAGGTAAGACAACTGCAGTTTATGCACTTTGATATTGCCTCCTGATATTTTGTCATCATCTCTCTATCTGTGGTACTGACTTGTATTCAACACAAAAAGAGTGGATATATAAAATATTCCTGTATTTAACTGTGATATTTATGCTCCGTTTGTCAGGATGCTTCTTCTCCACAGCAGTCGGTGAGATTAGAAGCTACGAGAATCCTAAAAACAAGATTACAGCTGTCCCTGCTCAGGAGGAGGAAATATGGGGAGCTAAATTCATGGTAACAGATTCCCCCTCCAATTATTTATACAACTATTGTGAGATCTGCAATTGAATGGATGTGCTAAGATCTGCAATTCATGCACAAACTGTAGATCATTTGGCCCTAAATTCTTCATGTTTGGTGACCACTTAGTGGGGCTGCTTTTATTCTCATTTCTCAGGGAATGAAATATGTTACACTATATTTCAGCTTCTCTAGAATCATCATGACAACCCATTGTGAGACAGTGTTGAAATAGAAGAATTGATTTATATAGGATGAGACATCTGATATAATATATATTTGATAGAGTACACCCGGTAACGTAACATTGGTTGAAAATATACAATAATTGTGTGCACGGTATGTGATCTGTGCTGAATGTAGATTGTAGTGTGACAGCTCTAGCAGCCACATGATTTTGACTACTCATGATATTTCAGGTGGAAGGGCCAAGCATTGTAGCAGCCACAAAATAATGGCATCTCAAAGGACTTGAGAGGAAAGTAAGTTGTTTGGAAGTGTGGGCATGAGAAGTGAGAGAGAAAGAGAGAGAGAGAGTTGTAAATAAATGGAAGAGAGTCGCTTGCTGTTAAAAGAGTAGGATAACCAAGAGTTTACTTTATTTATCGTCAAGTTGTGCTACTTTTACGTTTTTTTTACTGTTTGTTTCCTTTTTATCTTTTCTTTTACATTACATGCTGCTCCTTGTAGCCCATGTAATTTGTATAGCCTCTTCTAGTTGTGTGATAATATGGTTTTATTTGAATAGCACTTCATTTAGTCATTTCCTTAAACAATAACGTGCCGTCGATGAGCTGTGGATTCAAAACATGTCAAGCTGGGAAATGAGTCCTCTTTTTTTTTATAACAAATTTTCCATATCATGGAGAAATATTAGGGAATGACCGGTAGACATGAATGAAATATTTTAGGAAATGAATTATTTACTAAGTATGATAAGTAAATAATATAGGCTAATCTAATGTTTAGTAATTAAGATTAAACTCATAAATAAAAACCACGTTCTCTATTAATAGAGAGGTGTGGCAAAAGAAACTGGACTTGGTAGAATTTTGGGTTGCATGGGGGCCGCCCAAGATGAGCAATAGATTGACCCGTTCAGGCATGACTATTCCGACACAACAATTTATGCTTTTGGGCCAGGCTAGTTTGATGTATATTTTTCATAAAAGTTTTTGTCAGACAATATTTTTACTATTCTCCAAATTGCCTTTATAGCATAGGGAAAGGTGGCATATTCTGTCTGGCGACTCGATATAAATTAAATAAAATTAGTTAATTCAAATTTCTTATTTAAGATGTGCGAGGTGAACTTGATTTTGGCGATTTTTTGACACCTCTATCTATAAGTTTAAACGGTTTGGAATCAGATTGGACTAATACAAGACGAAACAGAATTTTATCTAGTTGGAGTTGAGTTCAACCCAACAATATGAAACTTTTAATTAAGTTAACGACGAGATTTGATTATATGGGTTAAAAACAATGGTAGTTTTGTAAAAAATATTTTGAAGAATAATGATTAGTCACTTCCAATGGAACGTGGAGGAATAGTTAATCACATCTTCATTTATGAATTAATATGATCAAACCAATGAAAAACAGCATGGATAGTAAAATTAGCATTAATAGATGCAAAAATAGTCATCGTCTCATTCGTCTATATATGCAAAACTTGAATTTTAGAAATTTACGATTGCGAAATTTAGAATAAAAATCTACCTACTACTCGAGACTTAAGTTCACGAATATTTACAATAAAAAACTTTGTCTTGTACGTATATATTAGGTAATGATGTTATGAAATCTATTGAAAGCAAGTGTGTGTAGAGTGATTATAGAGAGAAGATATTTGTTAAGATTTG
>JAPKLX010000088.1:327265-365793 GCA_026898415.1 Leonotis leonurus | reverse complement strand
TGTCTCTTGCATGCCCTCGCTTGAATACTCACGCTCGAGCTCCATTAAAATCACGTTGTTATATTGCTGAAAATGAAGAAACTTAAGTTCCCAAATATTATCAAAGTTGCTAATTAAAATGTGTTAAGAGGCGAAACGTTTCCCCTAACTAAACTTTTAATAATAAAATAGCATGCCACGTGAACTTTCACATAACATTACATAGTAAACAGTGTTGATAAAATATTGATCTTTATATGACAAAACAATAATACTCCCTCCTATTTAAAATATACATATGTCCTTCTAGTATATTAAGCACACAAATGAATTTGTCACTTTTACCCTTAATACTTCCTATTCCACTTTGGACATGGCTTCCTAGCAGCAGACCTTTATATGATTGGAAGATTTAATAATTGTTCATCGGTAAATAGAATATAAATATATGATCGAAAGGAAAATCAATACCTACGATTAAATGATCTAAAACAACTAAACTATGCACAAACCATGAGTTGGATTAGGAAAATGTATTTTCTTTTCATGAAAGTAATATTTTATATTCTTCTCAATTTATATTTAACACTTTGTTTTTATATAAACTAGTACGTGACTCGTCCAAATTTTAATGGGTAACTACATATAAATGTATAATAATAAAAATAATTAAATACTTTAGTTAGACAAATAATTTCAATAACTGTTGTGTGAAATATCAAATAGTGAATGGAGCCAAAATAATTATACCTTTGGAAGATTTTGAAATTTTTATTTATAATATATAAATTTAAATTAGTGGTGAGAGTTCCGTGCGATTTGATTAACCGAACTCTAATTTACTAAGCAAATATATGTCATTAGAATGAAAAATTGTCTTCCACAAACTAAGCAAATATAAAATATACTAAGAAGGTTAAGCATATCTTTTCTGGATGAGCTAAGACTTAGATAAATTATACACGTTTTATTTTAAAAATAAATTTTATTTTCAAAAGGAAGATTAAGATTATTATCACCTCTTAATTGTTATTAAAATTTCTTTATTAGCTACAGATTAAAATTTTAAATTGAGTTAGATCTAGAAACTGTCAACGACTAAATTTTCAATAAACAAGATGATGCAGTTTTAAATTTAATACAAGAATGTCATTCTATTCTTGAATCTTAAACCACTTACTTTTTATTTTAATAATAAAATGATTGTTTTATTAAATTATAAATTGTATCATTTTCTTTATGATTTTTTTTGAAAATAAAATATTATTCCATCATACCAGAATTTGTCTAAAATAAAACGTGTGATTTTGTTAAAATAAAAGTATAGTTGAGTTGAGTAGTAGGGTCAGTTTGGGTAGTCCAGAATCATGGAGTTTGGCCAACCAACAGACACACTTTAATTTGTGTTATTTTTAGGTATAAATTTATCATTTTAAAATGTGTAATATAATATAATTGTTTTTTATATTATTTTTGTTTATCCATCTTTTATATTTAAATTATAATTTTTTTTTATTTTTCATTCTACTCTAAAGGTGGATAATATTATAATTTAGACAGAAGGAAGTGATAAAAATGAAGAAATTTTAAGGGTAATTATACTTTTATCTCGCATTGTAAAATTTATCCATCAAAAAGAACATATACTATGTGTTTTAATAATATGCTTTTACTTTATCTAGAAATGCATGATAAGTAGAATTTGAAATTCATTTAGGTAGCATTTATTTTGAATGATAAGAAGGGTTGATAAAATTAGTACAAACTAATCATATGTTTACTTTGATGGATAAATACTAGATTACTTAATTTTGAACTAATTTTATAATCATATCCTTCAAATAATCAATCATATATTTTATCAATCCAAATAATCACTCAAAGTAAACAACACCTTAATTTATTATTTTTAAGTGATTGTGTACAAGATTTATTATTTTTATTTGGCTTGTTTGTTGAGTGGAATGGTCCATTTACAATAAATGAAAATTTTAAAATATAAAAAATATTGTGTGTATGAATTAAATATTTTTTCCGTTCCAACTAAAATGAGTCGTATTTCTCTTTAGCCGTTCCATGTAAGTAAAATGAATTATTTCTTTTTATAACACATTTATTACATATAAATTTAAATAATATATTTTTATCATCACTTTTATATTTTAAACATCCAAAACAGTACAATGTATTTATACACCTATGACATATGCATAAACACATGGGAGAAAATTTAAATTACCCAATCTGCAAAAACGTAATGTTAAAAATACTCATTCCTAACTATACATATGAAAATTACCCACTTTATACCCTAATTATTATGTTTTTGCTTTTTCAATTTTCCATACACCTACCTCTACCCCTTTTTTACCCATTTACCATTTATTTTTACAATTTTGAATTTACTGTTCTTCTTTCTCCTCCTACCGTATCTCCCCTTCTTCCTACCGCACCCACCATCATCTCCACGCCACTCACGACGCCGCCACCAGCTCCACCTCCGTTCATTCCGACGAAGAAATACCAAAGGACATACAGGTATACACGCTTTATATACATATTTGGACTCATAAAAATCACATAATCTTATCTATGTATCTACCGCACAAATTCTCCTAACTACCGTGACATGTAATACTCACGGTATTTGCCTACGTGCGGTATTTACGTGTGGTATTTACATAATCATGTTTGGAATACAACTACCTACTCTAATTCATCAATACCGCCCACAAATTATTTATGGTTACAAATACCGCCGGTATCTTGCACCGGCGGTAGATGTACTTTTATGGGCGGTATTGGTATTTTCCATGTGATATATTTATAAGAAGTGTAAATAAGTAAATACCGCTCATAAATTCTTTACGGTTACAAATACCGCCCGTATGCTGCACGTGCGGTAGATGTACTTTTGTGGGCGATATTGGTATTTTCCATGTTATATACGTATAAGAAGTGCAAATAAGTAAATACCGCTCATAAATAATGTATAGAAAGAAATACCGCAAGTATGTAACGTAGCGGTAGTTGTCTATAAACGAGAGGTATTGAAATTTTACCGAATAAAATGACTAATATTAGGTTATTACCTGATTATTGTCTGATAATTGTATCCAATTTGATGAATTCGCCAAGATTTAGTCGAGAGAATTTTCTTAGTGAGAGAAATGTAGATGTAATTATGAATGTATCATTTGAAATATAACTAATTTTTCTGTCTCGATAATATATAAAGTAAGAGAATCTACACACTATCCAATAAAGTGGGTATTTTTCGTATATACTTATACCTTTGGGTATTTTCTCTATATGATTCTTGCAAATTGGGTATATTTGTCTATTAACACTAAACACATATACTATATACAGCGTATCAGTACGTGTATATATATGTGTTTGTGTGTAGACATGAATTTCACGCAGCTGACGAATTTGTATGGACTACAAGATCTAATTTCCCCCAAAACCTAAATTTCTTGCTTCCATCTTCTACTCAAATTCCTTCACCACTTTCCAACTGCAACTCAAAAGGTATCTGAAAACGCTATTTTCCTTTTTATTTGTTGTTTTTGCTCCTTTTTGGCTGAAAATTTAGTTTCTGCTTAAACTTGTAAGGTTCTTTCCGTCGTTGAAACGAAGGTAGAAGCTCAGATTATCGTTTCTTAAGAGGTACTGAATTTTTTGCCCTTTACATGTCTCGTTGTGTGTGTGTGTTTGTTTGTAAGGTATATGTTAAATCACTACCTAATTGTTCGACTGTTCATGTATGATTTGTGATTGTGTTATAAGTTTACTTGAACATGTACGGAATTTTGCTTAGGTTTAGGAATTGTTGGTTGGAGATTAATCTGTATGAACACATGAGTCGACGAGTTTAGGGTTTAAGTCAGCGATGAGAGGAATAATTCAAGGCATATTTCTAATAATTTTTGAAGGTAGAAAAAGGAAAGGGGAACTAGGTTTCAATCCTTATGGTATGATTGAATAATTCTAAATGATCTGCTGACTCTTGCTGCAGTTTAATTATTTGTATTAGAGAACATAGTATCAAAAACACATATGAGAAGTGTTTGTGGTATGTGACATTTTAGGTTTTCCAGTATCAAGAACTACTTTATGCCATCTCTTGTGGAAGTTAACTTGAATCCCCTAAGACAAGATATAATATAGAAAGTCTTAGTTAGGCACTTAATGATTCAAGTGGTAGATTAGTTATTAATCACGGAGTATACTGCCTTTCGCTACTCGTGCTTTTGATGACGTGGCTGTTTCACATGGCTTGCGAGTTGCGATTGATTGGCACGGGGAAATTCGGGTAACTGAAAAGCGACAAAATGAATATATCCAGATTAACAGAATTATCGACAATGCAAACTATAACATTAGCAAACCTTTATTCTACTAAAAGTGTGTTAGTTTCTGAAGACCCCGTGTAAAGAAAGAGGAGGGTTCAATTCCCTCTGCTCCGCTTCACCCAACAAAAAAAGCGCATTTACATTCATAGCGAATTTGTTATCCTTTTTTCTCTTTTTCAATGAAGTTATTGTAATGATGCGACGGCTTTTATGAGATATGTTGATCAAGTTAATTTTAACCCTCTTTGCAAAGATGTAACATACAAATGAGACAAAAGGTATCTTAAACAATTCATTCTGTTGACTAACCGGACCATAGTTCCTCTTTGGTTGCATGAGGTACTTTAGATGGCATGGTTGTATGACAAGTATCGGGTGTAAATAGCATCAGAAAATAAAGCATACTGAAAAATAGCATAGCTGAGATAGGCCAATTATTAAAATTGCAGCCTAGAGACATAGGAAACCATAATTACTAAAAGAATGTATGACGTAATGAAAATTCTGCTTTTCTGTTATCTGGCTATTAGTATACAATGTATGACGTAATGAAAATTCTGCTTTTCTGTTATCTGGCTATTAGTATACGTGGCAAGCTGTTATTGACAGTTTAAAGACCCGTATGTTAGGCTGTTACATTAGCAGTCATATGCATTAACTAAGCTTGGTTTCCTTCTGTTAGCTTATTTCTGCAAGTTTATCACCTACAAAGGCAACTTTGTACCACTATTACCCGAGTTCCGTGCAGCTATGATGTTTATGGAAACCATTAGATCGGTACTGAGAGTTTTTCGGGAAACAAAAGTCAATATCTTTGTTGTGATTTAGGCAATGATAATCTCACATTGATCAGTTTTCTAGTCACGCACTAGATGCAACTTGTAATTTCAGATTTCTTGTGCGGTTCCCATGTATCTCTCTCTCTTCTTCCCGGAGCATAGAATACAGTTAATTTTTCAATATACACTGGTTTAATGAACCATAGTCAAATTCAGACCTCTATAATACTCATTGATTCTCTTTAGGAGAAGTGCTTTCATTATGTGTTTCTTATGAAACTCCCTTTGTTCCACTCAGCTCTTACTTCCATAATTGACATGAGATAATACACAATTCAAATCAGGAAATTGTGAAGCCATCTCTGTATCTTATTGGCATATCTTAGACAGTCAAATTTAATTTTTCAATCTTAACCAATTTGATACATCAAATAGTAACTGATGTGAATGATAAGTATATCAATCAAGTTGTTCGTTTGATTTGTTCGTTTTAACATGCATGTTCCTAACTAAATCGAAATAGGTCTCCCCTTTGTAACTTTGTATGCTACTATCAAGACTGGAATGTTGTGATTTTAAAGTGGGTTGATTGCCATCGTTTTTTTCACTATTTGGCTACTTCAATATATTCTATAGCAAAGGATGATGATATTTATGTATATTTTGTTACTTGTGTTTTGATGGTTCAGGTGTTCTATATATGCATAACATGTGATTATATTTATTTCTTTTGCCCCTCACTTTTCTTCTTTTGTTTTTGAACAAACTTTCAGCATGGTTTACCTTATTAATAATTATATTAGAAAAGGTTAACAAGACTTGAGAAAAATGTCCCTGATTTTTGTCAGATTCCTTCAATTTTTCATCTAAGATTTTTGATGTTTCTCATCTTACGAAACATATCACTCAAATCATTTTTTATGTTTCTCATCTTAAGTCATGGAGCAGCAAGGAAATGGTCAGGCGCAAGGTCAGATTCCATATAATGTGAGTTCATATCAAACTAACCAATTGGCTGGAGCATCGTCCCCAGCTGCTTCAGCTCAATCTCCCCGAGCTGCCGGTCTTTCTGCATCTCCAGCTCAGATGGCACAACACCAACTCGCTTATCAGCACATACAACAACAGCAGCAACAACAATTGCAACAGCAACTCCAAAACTTCTGGGCCACCCAATATGAAGAAATCGACCAGGCAACAGATTTTAAGAACCACAGCCTTCCATTAGCCAGAATTAAGAAGATAATGAAAGCAGATGAGGATGTTAGGATGATCTCTGCAGAAGCACCCGTTATCTTTGCCCGTGCCTGTGAAATGTTTATTCTCGAGCTGACTCTACGAGCATGGAATCACACTGAGGAGAACAAAAGGAGGACACTTCAGAAGAATGACATTGCAGCTGCAATTACAAGGACGGACATATTCGATTTCTTGGTTGATATTGTGCCTAGGGAGGATTTGAAAGATGAGGTTCTCGCATCAATACCCAGAGGTGCACTTCCCGTTGGAGCTCCTACTGAGGGGCTTCCATACTATTACATGCCACCACAATCTGCTCCTGCTGTTGGGGCTCCGGGAATGTATGTGGGCAAGCCTGTTGTAGATCCAGGCATATACGGCCAACAACCACGCCCTTATATGGGTCAGCAGATGTGGCCGCAACAACCACCACCGCAGTCAGATTCTTAAACAGGTTAGACTCCCATAAACCTAATATCATTATCAGCTCTTGCTTTATCTATTTCAACTGTTAACACAATGTATGATCCTACATTATTTAATTGTATCGATTGTGTAAGAATATATGATCCTTTGTCTTGTGTGAGGTCGTCTTATGCATCAAAATTCATAAGATGTGTCAATATACGAAACCAAACATCAATAATATTGCATTGATTAGATCTGGATTTTGATTGTCTTAAGAATTTTAACCCATAAAATGGTCTCACACGAGTTTTTGTGCTTGACTAATTGTTGACACTTGCAGAAGTTATGGGATGAGATGCTGTTTCTGGATTGTGAGAGCTTGGGGAATATATGGCGTTCAAGTCTGAAAATGCAAGATCTATATATGAAATATCTATCTATCTATTCTAGGTTTAATGCAACCAACTTGTATGGAAGATCTTAGATTACTTATTTAACTTTCTTTATCTTTTGGTTATGTTATGTATAACTTTGATATGTTTTCAGCTGCAGATTATCGACTCTAAACTTTGTGAGCTAAATGAATATGCATGGTGTAATTTAACTTTATTGCTTCCGCCGTAAGTAACCAAACAACCTGCAATGCATTAATCTTTTTCCTACAAAAAATCATGTGATTCGTATATTTGGACGCCACGTATGCAGTTCTATCTAATTTGGAAAACAAATTCTTTTTAAAGGTGTTATTTGCTGTTAGGTTACTCATATTATATGAAGTGTACAAATATGAGCAATATTAGTATCTAGTACTACTTTTGTTGGGATAATCTATTAATTTTAATTTTTAAAATATGCGTTATACTACCAACCAATATAATGAGCATTTTGGTATTGATATTTACGTTCGATGATAGATTTGAATAGTTTATATAGTTTGTGATAAATTACTTATTGTCATGACCGAAACTTAGTCAGATTGGGCGAGGTTACTTGACACGGCACAATTTTCATACAATCTCCAAAAGAGCGAATTATTGGGAAAGGAGGATGACCAAAGACCTATGAGCGAATTATTGGGAAAGGAGGATGACCAAAAACCTATTTATACAAGTGTAGAAGCCTAGATCATTCTACCAAACTGGTAGAAAATGTACTACAATGTATAGTGTTGTAATGTGGACTTGCCGAATTGAGTGTTCTACTTTAACTTTGCCAAATCGAGTATTTTAATGTAACCTTACCAAATCGAGACATTTCGAAATTGCCAAATCGAGTATTTTAATGTAACCTTACCAAATCGAGACATTTCGAAAGAGCGGGACATCACATTATGCTCACTAGCTCTGTATGTATTATTGAAATAAAGCTGATCATTTCTAAAAATTTGTGTATTTAGACATGTTAGAATAGTCACGGAGAATGTCGCAACGTTTTGGGTCATCAAAGTTTAAAATTAGGTATAAATTTTTGTATTTCAACACAGTTAGTTATATGTTTAAAACCAAATTTATTGAACAAGATAGCAAGTTACAAGCAGCTGTTACAAGATCCTCAGTATACATACATCATAATACATGGGGAATAAAAGAGAAAATTTAACACGTAATCTCTCGTTACACAAGTAGTCTAGCCTCGTCACCTCTTTCTGCTCTAGTAATGGAGGAATGGCCCGAAATGGAATGAAACGACATCGTCGAGTTTGAGTTTTTGAGGTGATTAGTTTCACCAACTGAAGGGGAAGAATTCCTCCAAACTGCATAAAATAAAGCTCCCAAAAGAATATTAGCTTTTCTGTACTACAATGGTGAGATAAGCCAGTTTATTTAGTCTATAAGAACGCCACCTTTCTCCCAAGTGTTCGATTATGTCCGAGGTGAGAGTCGATCTTCTTTTATGATCGAATGCATGTGCAGAAGCCTTTCTCAGCAAGATGGACCCTGCAATGCCCGCCATCACTGTATGGCTCATGTTTGGCTCAGGTTTAGGAACAATTTGACGGGCCCACGACACGAATACAGCAACACTGCAAGATAATGAGAGATAACTGTTAAATAAAAAAAGCACGATGTGTTCTAATTCTATTATAGCAAGCAATGCAGTAGCCAGAAAGTTCATTCGCAAGACACTTGAAAGTCTATCTCGATAGTCAAGTTTCATGATGAAACTTCTAGGGAACAAATAGTAACACACTCGAACACAAAAGGAAATTTCATTTTAGGTGCAAGACTTCCTATATGCAAAGATATCATTTTTGAACTAAAGTATAAGTTGGGATTTTCCATTTCGCACAAGTTTTTTCGTGTATTTGGCAAAATACTACTTCAAATTCACTGGTGAAAAAGGTGCAGCTCACTACGCTTTATTTAGGAATAGAAATTTATAGTATTACCTGTTCACGATGAACATGCATAACAAGAAATTGCACTCCACCAACACAATAGTTCAGAAGCTATGTTCAATGAACGATCTTTAAAACAAGTAAAGTAATGTTAACATACAGTCTACAACTTCATAGTCAGCAGTGTTACCTTCCGGAAAGTATATCACCCTGGCCGCCACATCGCCTCGGGGAACCATAAGTGCTCACTGAATGAACTGCACAGTTTGGAACAAATTAGCATTCCTAGAAGTGTATGATACTTCGTAATGTAAAACCGACTCATTCAGAGAGCATTTTCCCTTACTCTTTTCTCATGTCTCATTCCCCAAGGGGGGCTACATGAAGTAGGACCTTAAATTTAATAATTTATCGTATCAAAAACTTGTGCATTTATATTTATAATAAGTATAGTGTAGTTCTTTTTGTGTAATTTATATATTCTAATGTGCTATTAGTCTGTCAATGTTAGATAGTCTGTTAAAAATGTTATCTTCCTAAAAGAAATATTGTTCCATGTATCATAGATATATAGAAGAAAAGGTGTAGATTGCAGTGTCTATGAATTCGGAACAGCTGAATCAATACGTTTTCCTAACTATAGCTAGTAAATAATTTCAATGGGATTGTCTTGATCACGATCTAGATAGGCAAACTGTTGGAATTCAGAGTATGCAAATATGCAAATATTACCTGCTTCACCATCACTAATAAAATCAGATCTTCCCTTCTTCAATATGGTCACACCTCCTAATCTGGACGACGAAAGATATATTTCAGTAATTAGGTAAGATTGTATATTACAAGGCTGATATATCGAATATTTTCCAAGAATATACAAGGGAGAGAAACTTTATTTCAAAACATGCACGAATATGAACAGTGGGTGATGCAGTCTAACCTTTAATAAAGCGCATACGCAACTGACCATGTGCAAAGAAATAAAAGAAGAATGTTACCCTTTTGCAAGAGAAAGTAGTTGCTGCCCTCCGTCTTGATCATCTACTTCACTTTGCAAAACCTTTTGTACAAGGCGCTTATACTCATTAATGTTGGGAGTCAGGACAGCCAGGGGATAACCACTGATCAAATCGAGAGAATTTGTAACAAGAAAAAGTCCATCCTGCCGAAAAAAAAGACGAGAACGTAACAGTTTATAAATTTGTAGATGATGTTGGGTGCAAGTCCCTTAAACATTGATTTTACGCTGTAAAGCTCACCCCATCTATAACCATTGGAACATTGGATTGCCTCGCATGCTTTATTATATCGCTCACACATTCCTAGAGACGAAACACATTCACTATTCACAAGTAATTCAATACTTCTTCAGTAAGTTGGGAAAGCACAGATATATATATAGATTAGCAACCAATTGCAAAGTGACAAGAAGATGAATATTTTAGCAACCAATTCCAAAGTGACAAGAAGATGAATATATACGAAGCATGAAAACCTCTCAACCACATGCGTCACTGCAGTTTTTTCACCTGTGATGCATATTGGATATATAAATAACAATATGTAACCCTAATATTCTTGGCTTGTTGTGTCTTCGCCAAGAAGATCATTACATTAGCCACGTTTTGGACAATATGTGGGTATGTGATGGTTTTAACAAAAAGGTTTTCTATATTTCTCTACCACATGCCAACCTTATTATGAATGATTTACAAACAATATCTTTAAACCAAAAATCAACACTGAAGACAAACTTGCTCATAAAATATTAGGGGTAACAAACCAGGAGAAAAGGGTCCCTTCCGAGGCCGGGGCCAATAACTAGACAATCAAATCTCTCCATCCACTTATCAACCTCTTCGAGAACTTTGGCCGATATTGATTTCTTATCCTCATCCCTGAAAGGCATCAATTTAGAATGATACAAGAAATTAGTATGAATGGAATTAACAACATAGGTCATTTAATGACAAAGAAACAAGAAAACGTAGTTTACGAGTAATCTTCACCTAACACTATATGACTCTTCCAGTAAAGGGTGCACAATCAACTCAGGACTGTAACCTTTAATAACTGGGGCAGCATCTTTTGTACAGATCACATGCGACAAATCAGCACCCTGAGAAATATAGATATCCTTGCTTTAGAATAATGACATAAGCATTTGATTAATGAAAGAACCACTTTATGCCTCAAGACATACTGCAGTAACAGAGAGTTTACTTGAAGGGGAAGGAGGATGGTAACCAGGAGGAGATAGGCAAAGAAGAAAAGGGAGGCTAATGCGAGGGAAACTAACAATTTTTAAAGCTGAAATAGCAGAGAAGTATGGTGCACCAGTGTACTCACGGCAACCTCCGACAACCGCTATCTTCCCTGGTAAATAATCAGCATTCAGAAAATATATTTTCGACATTAAACTATAGTCAAGTTTCCATAAATCCAAAGTAGACGAGTAGTTACATTGACCACAATTCTCCACAATAGTTCTAGAAAGTATTTTTTTTATGATAAATAAAATGAAAATGAAGGTTGGGTACAATGTTAATGACCAGAGTATCCTCCCTCTCTGTCACTAATAACTTTAGGAGTAGTGTACTAAATAGGATATGATTGATTATAATTATCTCATTCCTTGGGATTACTTTAATCTCACCCTTATAGACGGGATACTTATGAGTTATGAAGCAAACAATCCCTTATTAAAGCATAAATCACGAGTTTTAGGATATCTTATGAGTTTAATCCTAATTAGTAAGCACTAGATTAATCTACATTATTTCTATCTATTTGGGTTTATCCCAACTTATCTCACTTACTAAACGCCCCCTTAGTATCTTATATTAATCACTCACGGATGGAAACCATGCATGCTATGTCATAATCGAAGGACCATCAGTTGTAAATCAACTGAGACTCTTTCCAGTACTCTAAACTATAATTTGATACATATCAATGTCTGCATTCTTCATCTTCGTGAGTTATAAAGTTTCAAATTGCCTATACCTAAATGTACATTTCCACCTGCCTCAGATGCCAATCAATCAAAACCACCACGATTTAATCACAATTTAATGCTAGCTACGTGGTCAGATAATATATTGGCCATTATAACATTTCCTTAACCATTAATGGGATTCAGCAAACCCCAATAGCTCCCATCTCATCAAAATAATCAACTCCAATACTAACCAAAAGAGCTTATATAATCAGTATTCAATCGATAACACAGAAAAAACTTAAGCAATTGTCGTTATACCCAAAGCTACATTCGCATCACACTCAAAATCTACCTTTTTATGCTTACATCATATATAATACAGTCTGAAAAAGCGGTATCCGGACATGAACCTATCTATTAACACATACTGAAAAAACAAAGTTGAAAAGGACATCCTACATATACCTAAATTCAACAGAAAGCTTGTGGATTCCAAACTTTAATAAATTGCCACAAGATTTCAAACGATATCAAAATATTAAATTCCAAACAGTATATTTGGTTTAACTATAAATTTCTCAGAGACTAGCTAAAAACTTCAAGTGAAATAGGGGAGAAAGTATCACCAGCTTGGCCTTTATGCTTGGAAGGATCAAGAGATGGAGTGATTGATTTCAAAATAGAGACAGCATCAACCTCCAATGAAGGGCTACCACCACTCAGTAAAGATTGCATTTTTATGGCGTTAGAATTGGAAATACTCTTACTGCTACCACTGTAATCTCCTAAGCACCTAATCAAGAACTGCTGCCTTCTGATTACTGCAGCGGATAATCCCACCATAAAACTTTCCTTAAATCTGTCAAAATTATTTATAAGATTCAATCTATTCACAAGAGTATGAAGGGTACAACAAGCTTAAATTTGATATGCTTGGGGAAAAAATAGGAACAAAGCCGAAAATGGAGTAAAGATGGTTTAAGCAGAAGCGAGCCGTAACTTACAGCGAGTAATATAGGATGCTTGGATGGGAAGAGAATGCAAATGATCAATTCTTCGTTCAATCGGTGAATGCTAACGGTGGAGCTGCAAATTTATTTGCTGTGGTGGCAAAAACTTACCCTTTTACTGTCAGAATTATTTACACTGGGAGCTGAAATTGTTGCGGTAACTATTCATATTTCTCGACTTAATTGCACTAAAATTAATTAAAACGAGGTCTTAAAAAATGGAATATAACTGTTTTTGGGAATGATTGAATTTCGATTCCGATTTCTCATCATTTTTGTATAGTTTTTCTATTTTTAGTTTTGTTTCAACTTTTAGTATACTAGTATGTTATCTGTACAAATTTGTAATTAAGAAAATAAAATTTTTAAAATTAGTAAAAAAAATATATATAATAAAAAAAATGTGATTTCAAATAGATAAAAGTGAAAGCATAATAAAATTGAAAATATCCAAATAGTCAAGAAAAAAATATAAAAAAAAATAGTAGTTGTCCTTCTCCCGTCATCATTCCAATCCTTGTCTTGTGGTTTTGTTTACCTATATGTCAAAAATAAGTTAACATAATGTAAAAAATATTAAATATTAATTGAATAAATAAAACTCCCTCCAACAAATTTCCAATCCTTGTCTTGTGGTTTTGTTTACATATATGTCAAAAATAAGTCAACATAATGTAAAAAATATTAAATATTAATTGAATAAATAAAACTCCCTCCAACAAATTTCCAATCCTTGTCTTGTGGTTTTGTTTACATATATGTCAAAAATAAGTTAACATAATGTAAAAAATATTAAATATTAATTGAATAAATAAAACTCCCTCCAACAAATTGAGTTCATATTAATACTGTATACCCTTCATCTTCTGGTGTTATTTTAATTAAATTTTTCTATGTATCATTGTTACAAATAATAATTTTAGTTAGGGAGATATATGAAATATGCCCATTTCCATAACTTAAAATCAAAAGTGTTCATCTTGTAACTTTGCTATCAAAAATGCCCATTTTTATGATGAACTTCATAAACTACCCTTAATCAATTTTTGTTTTATATTAAAAGTGGGGAAACCAATGTAATGTTTGACTAATTATTTGATTCAATCATTGTGAATTGTATTTTAAACGATAAATGGATAGAAAACATAAATAAAGAAATAGATATAGCATATTTTAAGTTATTACATGTGCTTTATATATATATATTTATATAACTTTGTAATTTTTGATTTGATTAGTAGAAGATATAAAGACTAATACACGTGCTTTATATATATATATTTGTTTATATAAATTTTGTTTATATAAATTTCATGATTTAAAGAGCAATGCACATGTTGATTAAGGTTGTATGATTTATAACTGATTTATTACTTATGCTATATTGTTGTATTTTGATGAAAAATAATGTATTCTGTATATTTCATTAATTTATAATTTTTATAATAAATAGAACAAATGCTGGACAAGAGATTTGATAAAATCATGTCTCAAATCAATCATACAAGTGCAAAAAGAGGAGAGAGAGGGAGAGAAAATAATTCACATTTTCGGTACTTAAATAATTCACATTTTCACACACACACATTTTTATATACATCGATATTTCTTCTGTCATTTGAGTTTTCACAATTGAAAAGAGGAGAGAGAGAGAGGGAGAGAAAAGAATAGAGAAGGAGAGAAGAGAAGAAGAGAAAAGAAGAGAAGGAGAAAACCACGTCACGTGCTTATTTGGGTGAACAAAATAGGTAATGCTAAATTTAAACCCGTAGTTTCAAAGAATAATGTGTTATGAGTTTGTTGAGCTAAAACCCTGTCGTGAAAACATGAATTTTTCTAAAAACTCTGTCGTTATTTTTGCAAACACGACCTTTTTACATTCAAACGTTCGTGTTTTATCATTTTTACAAACTGTGACGACATGATTTTCATGATATAGCAAGAACATAACATAAGAAGTTGACAGAAAAAAAACATAAAATCCGGTCGTAAAAAATGAAAACCCGGTCATGGTATGGCCGGGTTTAACTTTTCACGGCCGGGTTTTATGTTCGGTGATAGATATTGCGACCGGATTTTTGTTTTTAGATATTTTGATTATATTTTGATTCCAAATATGTAATTTATTGTTCATATAGACGGATGAAAGTACATAAATGTAAGGTACAATGGATTTTGGGAAGACAATGTGTACGTTGGTGGTAACGAATGGTCCACTCCTGTTACCGTAGACCCTGCTCGGATTGAAGATTTGAGGTACAATATACGACATATGCTGCATGATATTGGGATGAGTACAAATTTTGAGATTTACGGATATCTTCGTATGATGGTAGTAAACGTCGCATTTGTAATGATGATTCTTTCAATGTTTTGATTCTAGTGGAGTCTAGTGGTGTATGTGGATATTACTAACGAGACACATGATGTGGGATCCTCAAGTAGAGGTTCGGATTTCATGGGGACGTCGGCATATAATACGCAGCAATATAGTACTCAAAATGAAGATGAATGTGAGTTTGTTAATCAGACGGCGGTAGCAGATTGGTTTGGTGACATTAATATCGAAGAAGTTCCGTCTGGTTCATGACGGGCATGGCCGCAATCTCCTATACGAGATCCTGTGAATGAAGATGATGCTCCATCTAGTTCGGTGCATAAAGATTGTGAAGATGATGACATCGACGAAATTAATTCGACAGAGTCAGAACCTGATGCATCAAATACAGATTTCGAGGAGAATATAAGGAAGTTTACTTTTGCTGATTGTGCTGCATGGATACGATAACATGGTGGTTTTGCTAGACTGATAGAAATGGTGCATTCAACCCCAAACTTGCAGGTTGATGAAGAAGAGGAATTGGATCCAGATGAATTGGAAAATTGGTTGGTGTCTGTGATTCCGTTGACAGATAGAGCTTCACATGTGGTATGTGAAGAAGACCCAAGCCAATTATCAGATTTAAAGAAAGGTGTCATATACGACACGAAGGATCAATTGATAGTTGTTGTCGGCATGTGGCACATGGAACGAGGCGTGTAATATCGAACATATAAGTCTGATAATACTCGATTAGTACTTTTTTGTTCACTTTCTGAGAAGAAATGCACTTTCGAGCTCCGTGCTTCTGGATCTGGTGATGATACAAATCAGTCTTGGAGAGTTTACAAGTTTACTGATAAGCATACATGCATCATGACATTTGACTACGTTCCTCCAACAAGAGTTCACACAAAGATTGTGGCTACGTACTTTGCGAAGAAGATTCGTCGTGATTTTCAAATAATTAAACCGAAGGAGATGATACAAGAGTTGCACGAAGAGTTTGGAATTCATATTACATACGATTTGGCACTGCGAGCACGTCAAATGGCTGTTGAGATGATCTATGGTGGGTATGATGAGTCATACCAGATGTTGTCAGGGTAACTGTACATGCTTGAGAGATCAAATCCGGGAACGATCACTGATTTAGATGTCGGTTATGACGATAGATTCCAGCATGTGTTCGTTGCGCTCAGAGCATCTCGTCTCGCCTTTCCATTATTGATGAGGCACGTCATAGTTGTGGATGAGACGCACTTAGAAGGTATGAACAAGGGCATATTGTTCGTAGCAGTGATAAAAGATGGAAACGAGGGTGTTTACCCTCTGGCATATGGTGTTGGTCCAATAGAGAACGACGTGAGTTGAACTTCGTTTTTGCAGCGTCTCAGAAGTGCGTACGGTTGTCCATTACAAACATTAATAGTATCAATGCCCACAAATGCATAGCAAATGCTATATAGATAGTATTTCCAAAGGCAACTCACGGTTTGTGCTACTTTCATCTCATGGGAAAGATGAAACAATGGGGAAAGCATATCATATCGCTGTATCAGAGAGCAACAGATACATATCGTTCAGTAGAATTTCAAAAAAGAATGTCCAAGATTGCTGCTGCTAAACGAGAGGCATACGAAAAATTGCTGCGTGTAGGTCTTGAGAAGTGGGCTCGTTCCCAGTGTCCCGTTAGTCATTATAGCACGCTTACATCTAACGCTGTGGAGTCATTAAACAACATATTGTTATGGGCTCGAAGATTGCCGATATGTTCCATGCTTGAATCAATAAGGATAGCTATCGAGGAATGGTTCAGAAAAAGGAAGACGTCGGCTATGCGTATTCAAGTTATTTTTACTAAATAAGCATCTTTGAAACTCGAAATACAACGGGAGAAATCCAGGACATACACTGCATAACATGTCAGGGATGAGGTGTACACTGTTTTCATAGTGAACAATCCACAACCTCATATGGTCGATCTTGCATCTAGGACTTGCACGTGCCGAGAATTTCAAATGGACGGTATTCCGTGTTCACACGCCATCGCTGCAATAAGGTATTTAGTTTACTCATTTAAATTTTGCTAGTTCATTAAAAAAAATTGATTATATTATTCACTATTAATACATGAAAAATCCAGAACATGTATCTGAATATGTGAATCATTATTACACTCGAGAAGCACTGATTCAAACATATGCTGGCTCCATAATGACCGTGCCTCATCGAGATAATTGGATGCTTCCAGTTGGAATGGCTACAAGAGTTGTATTACCTCCGGTTGTTATCCGATTACCGGGTAGACCTAGGATGACTAGAGCTCGAGTAGGTGGTGAAAGAGCACATCAACAAACTAGTGAAGCGGAGAGTAGTGTGCCTCGTCGAAGAAAATGCAGTAATTATCATCAATTTGGTCATAGGCGCCCAAAATGTCCGCTGCTAGTTGACGATGTTGAGTCAAATTCAGAATGATTTTTTCAGTAATGTAATGTTCGCAACTTCTTTAATGTAATGTAATGTTTGCTGAATATTTATGTAATATGCTTGTTGAATCTTTATGTAATGTAATGTACGATGCTTGTAACTTAATAATATGATATTAATAATAAGAATAAGTTTTAAGTTTCAAATAGGAAAAGTATTTAGTAAGTACAATAAAACGATCATATAGTTCGTCACAAATAGAGAAACACATAATCGCTATGTGGTTTCGAAATTCAAGAACTTTGGATTGAGCATATGGGAGCTTCGGTTTGCCATTGATGAATCGCTCGATCGCCATCAATGCTAGCGGGCCACTGTTAAGCAAGTGGTTGTTTTGTTTACCCTGCTTGAACTGTCTGTTCTTCGGGAGCACACAAAATTGCAGGGGGTCGGTTCTCATGGGAACTGCAGTATTTTGATACCAGAACCCTGCATCGAGAAATAATTTCCAAAACATGTCCGTGATACACGAGAGGTGCTCAATCCTCGCCATTTGTGCACTCTCTGAGCTCGTATACCAGGATGAGTTATAGAGATATGATATCCAATCAATCAAGCAAACTCTAACAACGACCCACTGACGGTTCAAACAATAGGGTATGATAATTTGTGCAAAAAAAAACATATTACTCCCTCCGTCCCACTAAGCTTGGCACGTTTTATATTCAATTGAGTGTATTAAAATAATAAAATGTGTCAATCTTAGTGGGACAGAGGGAGTATTAAATAACGACATATTAAATTAGAAATGTAAAAATATAAAATACTTACATTAGCAGCTCCCCACCAAGGCACTGATGATGCCGCCTAATTCACACATGTCACGTAGCCCGTCAAGTAATCAGGCATCGTAAAGTTCTCAATCACGTTACGTAGTTCAGGTGGATTCCGCACACTTTGAACGTTAGTGTACTTCAAGTGGCTATAGGTGTTCAGTAAGCTCACCTGCATACACATTAATATAATTAGAAATTATAAGTTAGAAAATAATATAACATGTGAATTAATTATAATTTCATCTTACAAAAAAATTAGAGGTCACCAGGATGGTGTTTCTCGCTGAAACACCTTCAGACACGCCCTCCCGAGCATTCAACCTACGCCTCAGATAGAAGAGATACAGATCCAGATACTACATGAAACACATTTCAAATGAAATTAGTAGTAATTAATTGATGGTTTTGTGTGCTGTAAATAACAATTAATCTTACATACCTCGGCTTCTACATGCATAAACATGTTCTGTATGTTGTTGAATTGAAGAGCCTCCATAACGTACTCGGTCTCAGGAATCCGTGCTTGTGCGTTCGATCCTTGTGTAAGAAAATTGAGATATCTCAATTGAAGATCTCGAGGAATGGGAGGTAACCCATCAGATCTATGCTCTACAGTGTACGGACTCTGTAAAACTGCAGCCTCCACACGAGTGCAAGCAGGTCTTGTAGGCATCTGATCATAATGCTGAGGCGGATCTACCACTGAAAGAGGTGTGGCCTGTATAGGAAATATCTCATCAACGTCACTATCCGACCTCTCGGTGCGCTCGAAAGTTGATGATCGCGGCATGTTAAAATGGTCGTCGTACGCTGAAGAATGCCCGATCTCGTGCACCGAATGACAGACTCTAGAATATGAACTGTGCTCTGACTCTCTCGGAGGAGATGACACCAGTGGAGCTGTAGGAGAAGATGGAGCTCTCGGTGGCGATGGATCTCTCGGTGGAGATGGAACTAGATCAGGAGATGGCCTACGATGTGGAGAATAGATCGGACTATGTCGTGATCCTGAGCATCGAAATGAGTCTTTGAACTCGTCGAACCACTTCTTCATAATCAGAAATAACTTCTTTTGTGATTTCTCAACCGCCCTTTCTGCGGCCGACTCTACAATCCGCTCCATCTGATCAGGAGTAATCGTGTACGATCCGTGACCACCTCTATTCCCGCCAGAGCTACTACTAGAAGAGGAGGATGACGGTGGCCTAACCCGTTTCTCATCGTCTCGGCGCCTATGAGTTGACGAAGAAGGCCCGCTCGGATCTGGATGATAATGTGGTGATGGGATCTCCCTCCGTGCACATGTCACCGGTGGGTCAACGTGAACTCCCTCTGCATTGTTTGTCTGATGTGCGCGTCGTGGCGGCTGAACCCCCTGTCTCAATGCATTATACGGCGCTGCCCACAAGATATTCAGGACCTCCCGCCGATCCATACTCAATAGTGACTGATAATATCATGATAACTGCTCATCAACGTTGACAGTCATCTCAGTCACCTCACTCTGCAATCATTAAGAAATTAGAATGTTAATTTTAATTCGTTTATTTGATATTACATTATTTAATATTCATAAATATTTAAATTTACCTCTTCCATATGAAACATACAGTGTATGACATCAATAGGAATCCTGTAAATGAACCTCCAACGACAACATCTGGGCTGAATCTCCACATCACGCAATCGCCCAAATATCTGGCTCATCCATGGAAATACCTCGAGCATCCAGACGTACAGTGCCCATGATGGCCCATACAGATTGTACTTGACATTATTCCAGTTTATATTGTTCAAATAATGCCGCATCCAAAGAAATGATATAGTCCCCTACGGGAATAGGCTAAATGCGGCTAGATCGTCTGCTAGCACCCACATCCACGAGTCGATCCTGACTGTCGCATCAGCCCCACGCAAAAATAAGGCAACAAAGAGCACGTGGGCCGCCTTAAGGTATAAATCACCGTCAGGATCTTCAACTGAGAGGTTCGTGAAAGTCTTTAGTACAGCTCCTCCTGTCGCGGAAGATCTGCTGCAAAACACATTATAAAGCTCGACCTGCCCTAATTCATATGTAGGGCGTGTGTCGAAATCTAAATGGGCAAAGCGAAAACCGCTAATCAAGCAGTATTCCTTTACACCGAAACGGTACCGACCCCCGTTTACAACGAATAATAAACCTTCGTCATCATCCTCGTCAGGCTCCACCATTTGCGCTACCAAATACGAAAGCGCGCCGAAACACTTCTGTCCCGGTCTCCAGTCAACAAAATGACCGAAACATCCGTCCTTAAATCGCTGCAATAGAGGCTCACCTCATACATGCCTTAATATCTTGAAAATTGTTTCTAATATCGATTCCTTATAGTATGTGCTCGCTATTATAGACGAGTCCACAAGCTCAGGTCTCAAATACGAGATCTATTATTAATTATTCATCAATTTTAAATCAATATTATAAACAAATTCATGATAATCACGTATAAATCATAATTAATATGTATTTATACTTATTTAACACGGAAATTATACTAATTTTACATTATATTATTTAATAAATTAGAATAATGATAAATGAATTTTTTTTTACAAAAAGGCGCCAAAAACTTAATAAATTCTCAAGGTATTTTACACGAGTTTTCATTATTTTCAAGGTATTTTCATTTTTTTTATAAATTAACTATACTATATTTATTTAACAACATGAGTAATAAATTCAACACTAAACATAAATATTTATCGTACACAAATTAAATTAAATAAGTAAATAATAATAGTAATATCATAAGCAAATTCATGATAATAACGTATAAATCATAATTAAGTTGTATTTATACTTATTTAACGCGAAAATTATACTAAATCTACATAATATTATTTAATACATTAAAATAATGATATAAAAATATAATAAAACCCGGGCGCTAAAAACGTAAACCCGGACGTCTAATACATAAACCCGGTCGGTTTTCGTACAACACACGAACCGTCCGGGTTTTCATTATTTTCAAGGTATTTTCTTTTTTTGTATGAATTAACTATATTATATTTATTTAACAACATGAGTAATAAATTCAACACTAAACATATATATTTATCGTACACAAATTAAATTAAATAAGAAAATAATAACATTAATATTATAAGCAAATTCATGATAATAACGTATAAATCATAATTAAGTTGTATTTATACTTATTTAACACGGAAATTATACTAAATCTACATTATATTATTTAATATATTAAAATAATGATATAAAAAAATATAATAAAACTCGGGCGCTTAAAACGTAAACTCGGACGTTTAATACATAAACCCGGTTGGTTTTCGTACAACACACGAACCGTCCGGGTTTTCATTATTTTCAAGGTATTTTCACTTTTTTTAATAAATTAACTATACTATATTTATTTAACAACATGAGTAATAAATTCAACACTAAATATATACTTATCGTACACAAATTACATTAGTTAATTAAATAATAATGAAATATACTAATAACAATATAATCACATATAATCATAATTAACATGTACTTATATAAATCACATATAAATCAAAATTAACAAATAAAATAAATAGCACTATTTATCAAATATAAATTATAAATAATGAACAATTTAAAAAATACCTCTTATGCCATAGTTCTCGTCGTGAAGTAAACAAAAAAAATTCGTTGCTCAACCGTTTTTCCGCCATAAATAATTAAATCAAACTCATGTTTAAAAACAATAAAAATTAAATTTATATTTTTTCGTTCACCTCGTTGGATTTGAATAAAAATGAAATTACAATTATAAATGAAATGTTTAATTAATTAAATCATACCTCGTTGGATTTCAACAATTTCTTTCATTCGAAAACCTTCCTCTCGCTTGAAATAACAACTCCTCTCTCAAAGTTGATAATCTGGCGAAATAACAAAAATTAATGAAATAAATTAGCAAGAAAAAATCATTATAAATTAGCAAGGAAAAAGGCGAAAAAAATGAAACTAATGGAATTACCGAAAAAATTAAACAAACAAATTCATTACCCGGCGAATTTTTTTTTGCAACTCTCTCTTTTAATATCACCCATCTCTCTCCTATCTCTCCTTTAATGAATTACTCGGCTATCTCTCCCTCTTTTTATATAGAACTCTCTCTCTCCACTTTCAAACGTCAATAAGTGTCAGTTTGACTAAATAAGTTGCCTCTCTCCTATCTCTCTTACTTTATGGGACATGCACTGCCACTTAAGCTGCCACCTGACGCGGCGCAATTCCCGAGGCTCCACCAACTGACGAGGCGCATTCTCGAGGGCATCTTTCTGCTTAGGGTTAGTTATAGGGTTAATTTTAAGGTCATTTTGGGTATTTTTAAAGTAACTTTTACAAATTAGGTATTTTACTTATACATGTCATGTAAATGGGTAGTTTTCATGAATTAACCTTTTAGTTATAGTAACTTTTAACAACACTAATAATATCTATAAAAAATCATGAAGTGAATTTTTTAATGAAATTTACGTTTCTCATCTTCATCGCCTGAATGAGCAAATAAAATTGCTAAAATAACCATACAACATATAAAAGAATAAATTATTAATAACAAAAATATTTACAATATATCTCTGAAAAACATAATCGTAACTTACAAATATTTTTATTGTTATTAAATGTAACATCATAAGAACATACATCTCTAACCACAATGCAAGATTTAACATTATTAGGATGCAAATTTTGGATCGTGAACTAATTGTGAGGTTTGATCACACCTTTGAAAAATTAAAATAAAAAGTAAAATTATGGTATAATATAGGGTGAAGATAGTGATTTGTTAAAAAAATATGGACCCCAAAGAATATCACTATGAGCTAAATCGAGAAGCACGAAATTGTGCAACCAGAATCAAAGCATTTAGAGATCAATGATCATAAAAAAGATCACAAATTAACAACCAAAAGATTAATGTAGGTAAACTTTTGAACATCTACAAAAAAAGGTCAGGAATTGAATCCTTCAAGTAAGTAAAACCAGAAAGCAATGACAAATTGAACAAAATTTGAATTGTGTGAATATAATGAACACTTGGAGCGTGATCTTCATGTCCATAGAAAATGTGAAAAAACATTATGACTGAACCATTTCTACACATATAATATAAGAAAAACTCTTCTAAATAGACCTTTAAATAGTTAGAAATGTGACTATTCACTTTCATTCATTTTTATTCTTTTTTTTGTTTGTATTTTTTAAGTTGTTGGGGTTGGATGAATTGTGTTATTTTCACAGAAGGGAGGAGAAATGATTAAAAATAAGATAAATATTTAATTAATGAAATTAAATGAAAGATGAAACGTTATTGATGAATTGAGATACAAAGAGAGAACATATAATTTTCATGTATCTAATGGAGACGTACATGAAGATAGAGGGACGCTTACTGTTGTATACATAGATAAAGATGTACGAACAAATTATACTAAATATTATTTATATATTTTAACTTTTATGAATTAGGAAGATTAGGTAGATGGAGGAGTATTCCGGCCAACTCACCTCTAAAAAAAAATAAATGTAAATAATTACTGTAGTTAATTAGGATGAATAGGAAAAGATTTGTAATTATTTGACAAATTAAAAGACACTTAGTAGCATCTTTATGATAAAAAATTAAAATTTTTATCATAATTATCTAGAAAGAATAGGTGTGAAAAAGTAAATATAAATTATTAATTAATTATAAATAATAGGTGAGAAAAATTTTGTGATTAATTTTGCTTTTATATAGATACTGATATTGATTTGCATGGTTTAATTTATTCATCAAATTAATAATTTAATTCAAGAGTAATAACTAGGTAGTGGAATAGTAAAAATAAATAGTTTCAAATTGATGTGTATATATATATATATATATATCATAAAATATATAATTTTACAAATATAATTAAATAAAAATATTACTGATAATATGATGAAAAGAAAAAAAATATAAATATAAATATATTTGTATTTTAAATATATATATAAATACAAATTAATTAATCTAGTTATTAATAGATTAAAGATAAATTAAATAGAGACTAAATATAAGAATGAAAAATATATGGATGAATAAGTAAATAAATAAAAAATTAATTAAATAATTAATTTAAAAGATATTAATTAGATAGTGGGGATAGTGGAAAATGATTCTCTAAAATTAATTTTATATATTATAAAATATATAAAAATAAATCAAGGATAATAGAGAAAATTAAATGAAAAGGTAAGGGTAAAATAGAAAACAAATGGTAAAATAGTTTTGTTCATATATATATATATGTGTGTATAGGGAGCGGTTCAGGTATAAAGTGAAATTAAAGTAGGAAATAAGAAATGATCTGGACCATTAGATCAACACAATCCGACGGCCATGATTAAAACAAAAAACGCGCGTGCATTGTAGTATAACAATGCATAAGGTTATTTTGGTAAAATTTGAAGTGGGCGGTTATCAATCATCCCCTATACGCGTTCAAAATACAATGCATTTAATAGTTAAATACAATGCATTTAATAGTTAAATGCAATGCATAACTCAATTACATTTTCACAATGCATTTTATAGTTACAAACAATGCATTTAACAGTTAAAAACGATGCATTTAACAATTAAATTACTGATTTGCCCTTAATTACTATAAAAAAAGGGATTATTTCGTGTCAAAAATGAAAAAACTCGGTCAAGATCTCAACCGTTGGATTAGAATGATTTATGGCCCAGATTATTTCCTATTTCCTACTTTAAAATCCTTTTGTATATGATCTATATCCTATGTGTATATATATTTATATATATATATAGGAGAGAGATCAAATAAAAATGATTATGTGCGAGTTAACTAAAAATAAATCTTGACTGTTAAATTATTTAGATTAATGGTGCAGATTAAAAGATAATTTTGGTGCATATCTTATTTAAGATATTTTATTCCTGAAAATAGGGAATTTGTTATTCTTTTTTACTAGGATTTATTGATTATGGTATAGTTTAAATATATCCATTAGATGAAAATTATGGATGCTTTAGATTTACTTTTAGTTAACACATGAAGATCTATTTTCATTATAACCACACTCTCTCTCTCTCTCTCTCTCTCTCTCTATATATATATATATATATATATATATATTGTAATAACAAAATATAATTTTATTAAAAAATCGAGAACTGGAGATTATAATGCTTGGAGATACAATAATAAAATGGAAAAGTCGAGTCGAGGAAAGTCCTCTTTCCGCAAGACGAGATACGCCCCGGCTAGTGCTCACGGTTCGGCGTATCGTCCACAAAGATAAAACGACTTCGTCCTTTAGAGTAGTAGCACCACAAACTCTAAAGGTCCCGACGAAATTGACTAGGGAGAGAACCGAACAAACTAATGAATTCATAAAAACTAATATGACAATGTAGTAAAGGGGAGAAGAGAGTAATGTTTTGGTGTGTAGAAAAATGCTCTCAAGTCTCCCTTTTATAGCCATATGATGGACATCTCAAAAGTCACTATTAAAAGCCCAACATAAAGTCTCATTAGTAAAAGAATGTGAAAGACCAAAGGTCATGGTCTTCCATGGGCTTTCAACTTATGGGCTTTTAATCCATGGGTTTATAACATAGAGATGGGCTTCCACCTTTTGGACCTCATAGTCTTCAATTAGATTGGCCCAAATATTTTCAAAATCTTCCACAATGCATTTCTCACTCATCGAGAAATTCGATTTTGAAAAGGTCTCGATTTAATTCTCAAAAAATTAAATATACACCCGTCAAATTAATTAAGAACCCTACTTGTTCAAAATCAATTTATTCAACAATCCCCCACATGAGTGGAAATGCAAATGCAAATGCATGAATGCAGACACATGCTCAATTCTCATGAGGCAATATTGCATTTGGAAAGGTAACTTGTGGTTTTGAACCTTCCATAACTAACACCATCGGGCATACCGGAGGACTAGTGGACGCGATGCCTTGAATTATTCATCCTTAGTGTATACCGAGTCAATATTATTAACACAATACCACCTCGACCTCGTCAGTTCTCACGTTTGGGTCCGTTTCGGCCATGGACACCCTCTTTGGATTCATAAGTGACTATTCCCATGAAGCGGCCCCACTTCTCACTTATATAGGTGACTCTTATCGAGTATCTTGCCATACTCGGTTATCAAGAATCATTAAAAGTCAAAAGACTTATCCTCACCACATTGCAAGTCTTCAACACTCATTTGCTTTCTAAGGAAGGGCCGAGTGTTACAACACAGACTCATATAACTTAGTTTTCCCATTGAACCAAGTTTTTGGAATCTCCAGTCATCATGGTTGGGTTACCGTTATATTCATCCTTGAGATGCGGATTATAATCTCATTCCCTCTAGCAATTTCACCATTTGATAACGATTCAAGCCTTTAGTTAACAGATCTGCTATGTTATCTATTGATCTTACATAATCAACTGAGATAACACCACTCGAGATCAACTCTCTAACGGTATTGTGACGACGCCGAATGTGTTGACATTTACCGTTATACAGCCTATTATGTGCTCGTCCGATAGCAGCTTGGCTATCACAGTGTATCACCACTGACGGCACAGGTTTCTTCCAACATGGAATATCCTCTAGGAAATTACGAAGCCACTCTGCTTCTTCTTCCGCTTTATCCAAAGCTATAAATTCAGATTCCATGGTGGATCGAGCTATACACGTATGTTTCGTTGATTTTCAAGAAATAGCACCACCCCCTACAACGAAAATATATCCACTCGTAGAGAATGAATCTCTCAAGTCAGATATCCAATTTTCATTACAATATCCTTCAAGGGCAGGGGGATATCTCGTGTAATGCAAACCAAAGTTAAGAGTATACTTCAAGTATCTCAAAACTCTCGTCAGAGCTTTCCAATGTTCCTTACTTGGAATACTCGTGAACTTGCTCAACTTATTCACAGAACAAGCTAGATCCGATCTAGTGCAGTTTGTGATATACATCAAACTACCTATAACTATAGCATACTCTTCTTGAGAAACATGGTCGCCCTTGTTCTTACTCAAGTGAACGTTGAGCTCTAAAGGGGTCTTAGCCGGCAGGCTATCAAATGCATAGAATTTCTTTAGCACTTTCTCAACATAGTGAGATTGTGTTAAAGCAATTCCTTCGGATGTTCTTAAAATTGTTATCCCAAGAATCACATCCGCCAACCCCAAATCAATCATTTTAAAATTTCTCTTTAACATTCGTTTTGTATCAACGATAACCTGATTATTACTCCCCATAATCAGCATGTCGTCTACATAAAGACACACAATAACAAAAACGTTAGGTGAGCCTTTAATGTAAACACATTTATCACACTCGTTGATTTTGAAACCATTTGACAACATTACTTGGTCAAATCTCAAATGTCACTACAAAGGCGCTTGTTTCAAACCATACAAGGAACGAACGAATTTGCACACCTTCTTCTCTTGACCCGGTGCAACAAACCCCTTGGGTTGTTCCATGTAAATCTCATCTTTCAATTCACCATTCAAAAAGGCAGTCTTAACATCCATTTGGTGAATCTCAAGATTGTGCAAGGCAGCAATCGCGAGAAACACACGAATAGATGTAATCCTTGTCACAGGTGAATAGGTATCAAAGAAATCATACCCTTCCTTTTGTTTAAAGCCTTTGACTACAAGTCTAGCCTTAAACTTGTCAATAGTGCCGTCAGGTTTAAATTTTCTTTTAAGGATCCATTTACAACCTAACGATTTATGACCTTCCGGGAGATCGATCAACACCCACGTGTTTCCATTATAGATTCAATTTCACTATTGACAGCCTCTTGCCAGAATGCAGCATCTGGGCCTGAGAGAGCTTCACTAATCGCCTTTGGTTCTTCATCCAACATAAAAGTGATGTAGTCAGGACTAAAATCTTTAGCAACTCTGCCTCTTTTGCTATGTCTCGGTTCGTCATCAACAGGATGAGAACTCGTAGCCTCTTCAATAGTTCTTTTAACAGAGTTATTGACAACTGTTTCACTTTCCTTATTCTTGCAAGGATATATATTCTCAAAGAATATAGCATTTCTTGACTCAATTGTTGTACCTTCTTTCACGTCAGAAACCTCCAAGCGGTGAACAAGAAAACGGTACGTGCTACTATTAAATGCATAACCGATAAAGATACAATCAACTGTTTTATGGCCAATTGTAACTTGTTTCGGTAAAGGCACTTGAACTTTAGCCAAACACCCCACACTTTGAGGTATTTGTACGACGGCTTGCGTCCTTTCCACAACTCGTAGGGAGTTACGTCCTTACCTTTAAGTGGAATTTTATTCAGGATATAATTCGCTGTTAAGACAGCTTCCCCCCACATGATAATCCCGAACTTATCAACAGGACATTCATCATCTCCTTAAGAGTACGATTTTTGCGTTCAGCAACCCCGTTAGACTGAGGTGAATACGGGGTTGTAGTTTGATGAATTATGCCACTAGCGTTGCATAACTCCTCAAACGGAGCAACATACTCCCCTCCTCTATCACTTCTCACAACCTTAATCTTACGATCAAGTTGATTTTCTGCCTCCGATTTGAAGTTTTTGAAAGCTTCAATCGTCACATCTTTACTTCTTAGAAGATAAAGATAACAATATCTTGTGCAATCATCAATAGAAGTAATAAAATACTTTTTACCACCTCTAGTTTGCAAAAATTTTAAATCACACACATCCGTGTGAATTAAACCTAGAGGTTCGGTGCTCCTTTCTACCGAGTGAAATGGTAGTTTAGTCATTTTGGCTTCAACACAGATTTCACATTTCCCTTGTGAATTAAATTCACCAACTTTTAGTAAATCTAAATTTACTAATCTTTTTATCGCATTTAGATTAACATGTCCTAATCTACAATGCCATAAATCAGAGCACTCAAGCAAGTAAGAGGAAGTTGAATCATTCTCATTATTCTCAAGTTTCGGTACACGGCGAACTGCCATTACATTCAGCTTAAAAAGACCATTGGAAAGAAAACCCTTTTCAAGAAAAGTACCAAACTTAGACAGAACAAACTTGTCAGATTCAAACACGAGCCTAAAGCCTTTACTTACAAGAATAGAACTCATGTGTGGGACATGCAGCACATCCTTCAATCTAAGCTCTTGACCAGACGTCAGCTTGAGCACGCAATCACCAACTCTGGACACATCGGATGAGTCATGATTACCCATGTGAAGTTTCTTCCCCTCAACAGCTCGATATGTCGAAAACATGGTTCGATCAGAGCACACATGAACAGTAGCCCCCGTGTCGATAAACCAGGCACGCGGATTGTCAACGTGGTTGACTTCAGAAACCACGGTGGCCAAGTCATCCTCGTCCCACTTGTCTTTCTTGACAGCATGAGCATACCGCTTAACTTGTTTCTTCTTTTTCTTCGGACTAGTGCAGTCCTTTGCCATGTGGCCCGGCTTGTCGCAATTGAAGCATGTGCCTTCAAATTTTTGAGCAACAACCATCCCCTTGCCTTTAACATTCGGGCGGCCACGCTTCTTGGAGTTTTCACCACGCTCCATTAGATTTGCTTTCACCTCGTCTCCAAGCTTAAACCTTGGATCACGCCTCCTACTGTCTTCTTTCATTCAAAGCTTGACAATAAGATCTTCAATCTCCATCTCACTCTTTTTGTGAGTAAGATAGTTCTCGAAGTCCTTCCAACTCGGTGGAAGCTTCTCGATCAAGGCAGCAACTACGAACGGAGTCGGCAAAGATATTTGCTCCGCTTGCATGTCATGCAAAAGAGTTTGCAACTCTTGCACTTGCTCCATAACAGATCGAGAATCGATCATCTTGAAGTCCAAAAAGTTAGCTACAAGAAACTTCTTCGTTCCCGCATCCTTGACACGGTATTTTTTCTCAAGAGCATCCCACAGCTCTTTCACCGTTTTCACACCGGCATAAACTGAGTAGAGAGTATCCTCTAACCCGTTTAACATATAGTTCTTCGAGGAAGTCGACATCTCCAAAGTAAAGTCGGTATCTCGTCTTGCGATTGTAATAATAAAATAATAATTTTATTAAAAAATTGAGAACCGGAGATTACAATGCTTGGAGATACAATAATAAAACGGAAAAGTCGAGTTGATGAAAGTCCTCTTTCCGCAAGACGAGATACGCCCCGACTAGTGTTCACGGTCCGACGTATCGTCCCCAAAGATAAAACAACTTCGTCCTTTAGAGTAGTAGCACCACAAACTCTAAAGGCCCCGGCGAACATGACTAGGGAGAGAACCGAGCAAACTAATGAATTCCTAAAAACTAATATGAGAATGTAGTAAAGGGGAGAAGAGAGCAAATATTTTGGTGTGTAGAAAAATGTTCTCAAGTCTCCCTTTTATAACCATATGAAGGACATCTCAAAAGTCACTATTAAAAGCCCAACATAAATTCTCATTAGTAAGAGAATATGAAAGACCAAAGGTCATGGGCTTCCATGGGCTTTTAATCCATGGGCTTACAACATAGAGATGAGCTTCCACCTTTTGGACCTCATAATCTTCAACTAGATTGACCCAAATATTTTCAAAATCTTCCACAATGCATTTCTCACTCACCGAGAAATTTGATTTTGAAAAAGTCTCGATTTAATTCTCAAAGAATTAAATATACACCCGTCAAATTAATTAAGAACCCTACGAGTTCAAAATCAATTTATCCAACATATATATATATATATATATTATATAATTTATACTTAATAAGATTTCATTTGAAAATGTAAATTTATATAAAAATATATTTTTTTAGAATAGTTCCAAATTCGATAATTCGAAACTCATTTAACATCTTATAAACTCTTTTTTCTAAATATAGTCAATAAGTGTTTAATTGAAACAACGGTGATAATATACTTAATATATCAGTTAATAAGTTATTTGCTAAAGTGTTTGGATGAATGAGTTCATAAAATGATAAAATGTTTGACAATTTAAGCTCTTCATATGTAATTTTATTGAGATAAATTTGTTAATAACAAATTATTGTAGGATTATTTTAGTAATTTTGTTACAACTTATAAGTTCATGGAAAAATAAGTTGGAGTGAGACTATTTATTTTTTAAACAACTTAAGAGTTTACTTTTACAACTTATAAAATATTTTAAATAGTTTATAAGTTCAACCAAACACCCTCTAAATTGAGTTAATTCATCAATAATAATAAAATAATTTCACCATATAATATTTTGACATGTATGAATAGATAATATAAAAATGTAAAAACATTTAATATTCAAATTCCTAAATTCAAAGATAAACAAAATAATTTTTTTTTTACAATAAATAAAGAATAAAAAATAAGTAACTAACAAATAAATAAAACTAAAAATATAATATTCAAATAACATCTAAAGGGTGTCAAACTCGGGACTCAGACATCTACAAGAAACTAAAGCTATGTTTGGTATTCATGACACGATACTCATCTCAAGATAATTGATCTATAATTGCTATATAATTATTTTGAGATGAGTATCGTGTCATGAATAGCAAGCATAGCCTAAGACTAATAAGGTAACCTTACGTTGTTGATTTTACCAAAGATGATAATAACCTGAATTCCTAGCCATTTATGTGTTGGAGAGACCTCTTCTTATTTTGTATCGAAGCAACTTATAAAGCACAAGCTGAAACAAGTGAAATCAAAGGGCATTACTTGAATGCAACTGCGGGTATATGCAAAGAGATGATCAAACGTAATGAATGAAAAATTATCAAATTATTTTTTTTATTTTAAATAAATTAAAGTTCGTAAATATGAATGGGTTTGGCCGGGGTAAAGTCCCGACCCCGACCCCTAAAATTTTGTAAATATAGTACTCTCCCCGCTTCATTAAAAGTGGTTTAGTTTGACTAAATCTGTGAGTTTTTTAGTCAAACTATATCAGTTTTAGTGGGGGAAGTGAGTAGTTAATTTTTGAAATGATGACCCCAAATTGGCTCCATCCCTGAGTTACATATATACTATTGACGTGCAAATTTAATTAGTTGAGCGTACAATCATCATGACTCGTGGATATTTGTTGGCGAGATTGAATGCAATATTTTATGAAAGCAATTGATGGAGCTCTATATAATTAAGTAGCAATATAATATATTCTAGATAGTTAAGATTAACGTTCGATTTTTGAGTAACGATATGATAGAGAATCTCCTCAAAGAAAACTAAATATTTTATAATTCGCTGAATAAAAGATGGTTGATGAAGCGTTTTTATTTAGTATAGATACTAAATTCAGTTTTGTATTTTTCATTATATTTCGATCCTATTTAAAATTGACTCATTCAATATTTATGTTTCCCTATAATGAAGCGTTTTTACTTAATTTATTTTTTAAGGGTTCCATCTTTTTAATTTTAGCTATGGCTCATAAAATATCAATTCTTTACCGGCCGGTGCTGCAGCCGGCAGGTACTTGTCATTGAGCGCATAATGTCTGGGTGTGAGCAAACCAAATCATTCGTGAACTATTCGAAACTCGACTTGATAAAGTTTTGTTCGAAATTGTTTGTTTACTAAACGAATCGGACTTGAACCTCGAATTGAGCTTGAAAATTTTTTCGAACCAAACTCAAGCCCTAATAGTATTCGGTTCGAAAGGTTTGCAAACATGTTTGAATATAAATTTACCGAACCAAGTTTTGAATAGTTCGTGGACTTTGTTAATGAGCTTCTTCACGAACCTTAAAAACGAGGCGAACTTCGAATAGTTTGCAAACTTTATATACAAATTGAACTAGTTTACAAACTTATCAAATTAATATAAAAATATATATATATTTACAAAATAATTTAATAAATGAGCTCGAACTCCGAATATTTAACGAACTCGAGCCGATCGAGTTCGAGCTTGAATTCGAATTTACTATTAAATCGAATAATAGATGAACCGAATTCGAGCTCAATTTTTATTTATCGAACCGAACTCAAGCCTTCAAATTTTGAATTGAGAGAACTCGAACATGACAGTATTCGGTTCAACTCGGCTCAATTACACCCCTAATTATAAGTAGCAAGCTATATATTTCTCTTCTTACATTACATCATTTTTTTAAACACATATAGGATTTATTAGTAGGAATAATATATAGTAGGGTTAAAGCTTAGGTGGATTCACCCACCCCCAACCACACGTACCCTGTACCCATATATATATGAATCATGCATGACTTGAATTAATTAGGTAGCTGTTATAATGGGTTTGTGCCTGCCTTCAGCTGCTTTTGGTGGAGTATTTATAACTTGGTAGATATATATGTTGCTATTATATATACAACTACGTACAAGCAAGATATACTTAATTCCCACTTACTCACTTAGGGCAATATTGCAACTCAGCTCAACTACCTGCATGCAGGAGATTTAAATGCATGCATCATGCATGGGTGGGGGCTGCACTTAATTTCTTTCTATTCCATCTACATTTTTACCCCATATATATTTTGATACTATATATGTATTTAGCTCCCTAATTAGTAGGGTGTACCCATATTTATATATATGTAATTCATATATTGACCCTTATTTGATGTCCTAATAGATAGGGCATGCATCCAATATTTCAAGGGGTTTGAAGCTTCGGTGTAACTAGTGAAATGTAACATTAAAATCGCTGTCATGAAGGCAAAAAAACAAAGCATATTCATACAAAATACATTTTACCTATTATATTTATTTAATCTACTAACTTTAGGAAATAATGCAGATTATACATAATATATCAAGAAAATTCTAAATAAATTAATTTGAATTTACACGCAAAGATTTTATGTATATATATGGTGTAATTAAGATGAATTAAAATACTATTAATTTTATGGCTAGTACTCCACAAAATTATGACAAGATGCATCTCAATTAATATAGTGTAAAATAAAGTTTGGGTGGCTATTTGTAAATTAAAATTTTTCATACTAAAGCATTTCTATTAGTTTATTCCTTATTTTAATCCTCGAGAAATAAAAATAAAACCCGTGAAATTAAAAAAATGACCCCCCATTAATTATATGTGAAACCGATATCGATCCGTACTAGGAATATTGTCATGTGAAATTGACTCCACATATATAAATAAATATAATTTAAATCCATAGATTCGATCGATTTGTGAGTTGGAGTCTTTGTTACTCCACAATTGCAAATAGAAATTAATGCACATTACATCCATCTTAATCTTGTTCACATGTTACCACCTAACTGCAATAATTTTCACTTTATAAATTGATGTAAGCCAAAACAAGTATGCATATTTTCTTGTAATTAGACCTGCATATTCGTGCAAGCATTATTTGATGTTGATTTCACAAAATATATTATATATATAGTTAGTAAGAATGAATAGTATGGTAGGGAGTGGGCCACGCGGATTCGACATACCATAAATATTTTTTATTACATGAATCAAATTTATTGTTTTTGTGTTTATGGAATTTGGTACCTAGCTATATGAATGAATAATTAATAACCTACTATATATACTCGGTGTAAAGAGATTATATATGGTGAAGGTTGAATTCTCATCCACGTCCCTCAAAACAAAAGTTAAATTAAAGAAAAAGATACTTACGCGCAGTTTCCTAATCATTTTTGTTTATGTGATTTTAAATTGGATTATATTAAATTTAAATTACATAATTATATAAATTTTTAAATATTAATTCTGCTAACACTAAACTAACTCATGCAATCGAAAATATTTTATTATTGTGAAAGTGGCACGACATATGTATAAGTAATACGCTATGTTGATCAGAGCTATACTCCATCTCGAGACATTGTTACACGTGAACCAACAATTCCAAGGTTTATTGATCTAATAAAACTTCTATTTTCTTAATGTGGGTTTTAACAACATAAATTACATTATACTACCCCTCCCTTTTTTCTATAAATCATGTTTTGGATTTTTTTTTTCAATTATATCCTTATTTAAATCATAAAAGTTGCTTTTATTTACTACAATTCTTAATATTTGATGTAGCTTTAACTATTCTTACACTTAAAGGTGTTTCATACAGAAGGTCTTTCATTGTTTTGATATCAAAATAATTTAAACTATTGAGAATAAATTAGTATGAAATAATATTAATATATGTATACATTTTTCTCGATCTCAAAACATCATTTAAAAAAAATTAAAAAAGAGTATTTTTTGCAACCCCGATATTCTTTTTATATTTTTATGAATTAAATGGCCAAGTGTTAAATTTTGCAACTGAATATGAATAAAGTTTAATTATATGATTGCAAAAGTTAGACTTCTTCTTAACCACATTTTAAATTTTAATTCAATCAGACAATCACATCACCATCATATTATAAAAACATTAGAGCATCCGCAGCGACAATAGGTGCAGGAAATCCGGGGTAGGGGGGTGCGGACAATCCGAGGGAGAAACCCGCGCTACGGGCTTGGGTTGCGGGCGTTGGGGTTGTGTCCCGAGCGACAGGCGCTGGGCGCAGGAAATTCACTCGGTTTCACCACTGCGGGGCATGGTTTCCGCGACCCCCTTTTTTTTTTATTCTTTAATTCATCTATAAATACTATATTTCAATTCCACATTTCCACACATCTTCATCCATTCTTCAATCTTTCAACCATCTTTCTTCAACCATTTGTATTATAAGTTAGCCAAAAAGAAAATGGATGAGCAATTCAATAGATTTCTATATCGAAGCCAAGACGGAAGCTCCGATAATCAAAGTTCGGACAATTCATCGTCCGGAGTTCCGAATTATCAAAGCCAAAATTCTCCTTTCTCTTCTTCTAAATTTTCACCCTCTCAATTCAACCATCTTTTCTACTCTACTCCTTCTTTTCCCAGCCAAACATATTCGGGCCAACAATTTCCATTTCCTCCGTATTCACCCCAATTCTCTTCCCAACCATCTCCTACATTCTCAACCGCTTCCTCCGGGGAGCCGGAGCCTGAGGACTCGACGGAATCAACTTGAATGATTCCTTCGATGATTCTACGGACGAGACTCTTGCTCTCTCTCTCCAAAGGTGCCGCTCAAACAAAAGTGGATGTTGCATACACCGAGGAGGATGACATCATACTTTGCCACACTTGGCTCGACACAAGCCAAGACCCCATCGTCGGCAACAACCAAAAGACCGAGGCCTATTGGAAACGCATCACCGACTCCTTCAACCGGCAACGCAACCAGCCGAAGTCTCGCACCCTCCGACAATTGAAGTGCCATTGACAACATATTCAAACTATGACGCGGGAGTTTTGCGCAATCTACAACCGGTGCACCGATCAATGGGAAAGCGGCAACTCCGACCACGACATCTACCAAAAGGCGTTGGCGAAGTATAAACAAACCAAAAGGTCAAAGTTCAAATATCGACATTGTTGGGAGATTTTGCAAAACACGCAAAAATTCCAACGCGTTGTTCCAATCATTCCCGCCAACAAAAGGGGGAAAAACAATATGGGGGAAAGGTTCACGAGCGACTCAACCCAAGAAGGCGACGCCCAACCCGAACCCGAGGAACGTCCGATGGGGACGAAGGCGGCAAAAAGAAAAGGGAAGGGTAAAGCCTTCACCTCCGCCTCCGCCTCCGCCTCCGCCTCCTCCTCCGAGCAACCAAGTAACGGAGCGTTGGAAGCTTTGAAAGTAAGTTCCAACGCAATTACAATGTTCACGTACGACACAACAAGACTTCTTTATTACAAGATCTTGTTGAAGGATAAGTCGAGGATGACCCCCGAGCAACTCGAGCTACACAACACGATGTGTGCTCAAATTAGAAGTAGGTTTGATTTTTAATTTAGTTATTTTTTAATTATTGTAATTTTCAATTATAATGTTGTATTTTAATTTCTAAGTTAGGATTTTAAATTATGTATTATACTTTTTATTTCAAATTAAATGTTGTCTTTTAATTATTGTAATTTTAATTTTAATTTTCATTTTTTCAATTTTTTTTCGCTTTTATTTATTTATTTATTTTATATTACAAATTTAAATTAACAAATTAAATTAATATTATTTTTCTCAAATTCAAACATTCTATAATTATTAAAGTAGAGACTCTGGAAACTTAAAGTGAGAAACTCTCACTCCTACCTACCAACACAACCTCTCAAACTCCACTCAAAAATGTTTCATTTATTTACAATATTACCACATAAACCACTATTTGAGCAACCATTTGGGATGGGGATGCTCTTAATAATGCTTCGATTAAAAAATTAGAAAAATCTACTATTTGATTTGGAATTTATATTTAAAATGATACCATGACTGCAACATATATATATCGGTGTTATGAGTTAATGATTTATTTAGCCAAAATCTTTTGTGAGAATGTGTAAAACTACCCACTTTGAAAAAATGGATGTAGAATTTACCCAAAACATTAACATGTATGTAGAAAATACCCATTTTATTTTAAAAATGTAAAATAGTACAAAAAGTCTTACACACTCTTACACATTTCTTACACATTTATGTTTGCTTCAAAATGATCCAAATTTGTAATATTTAACATTTATGCGCAACCATTTTGCAAAAAATGTAGTAAATTGAAAACACAACGAAATCGAGAGATTCAAATTGGACATTACTCCTAACTCGATGTAGTATTTTATAATGCATGAACTGCTAGATGGAACACCTTGAACCGCCCGGCCATGGCCGAGAGGTGTCGAGTGGTCCAGTGGTCCAAGTCTAGCGGTTCATGCATTATAAAATACTACATCGAGTTAGGAGTAATGTCCAATTTGAATCTCTCGATTTCGTTGTATTTTCAATTTACTACGTTTTTTGCAAAATGATTGCGCATAAATGTTA